>JANHGN010001348.1:62347-92048 GCA_024605025.1 Megaceryle maxima | reverse complement strand
TATCAATGAAAATGAAAGAATACTCAGCTATGATATTTTACTAAGGTATCACATTTTTTTTTGTGGCATGTTACACTGAATATACCCTACCTTTCACTGAATTGATTCCCTAAAGAGGTTCTGTTATGGTGTAAATTATTTGTATATTTAGACATGTACATATAAAAAATTGCTATACTAGGAACACATCTCATCAGTCTGTAGTGAGTGCTTCACTTGCCAGGCAAATCTTTAGCCCAGAAAAGGGAATTCCTCCCATTTCCATGATGAGAGCAGGGCTCTTTGGAACCAGACAAAGGTAGTCCAGTAGACTGCACACATGTACTCAGGGATACAGGTTGCTGTACAACCTCCAGCAAGAGTTTGTTAACAATGGATTTTATTGCATAGAATTAGGGTCCTTTTAATATGTATTTTAAATACAGCCCAGGTGGAAAGCCTGATACAATCGATTAGGTATGTTTGAAATTAATAATTTACAGCATAGGTTAAAAATAACATTGGTGATAAACATTGCTGTCTTTCGGTGCTAAAACACAGACATTCATCTACTGGCAATGCTTGAAACTATTGTCAAAGGGGATGTTTCAATTCTCCTCCCTCTTGTGCACACTTTTCTCTTCTTGTCTGGTAGCTGAAGCATGACACTCTTGGCCCTGTGTAAATAAACTCACATAGGGTGGAACCATGGCCTGCAGCAGGTGTGGGGCTCTTTAAGTTGTCCCTTCTATTTTCATTCACATTTTGTACAAGAACTTTCCTTCCAGACACGTTGTTTCAATTTCAGCAAGGCAGGAGTGTCACTGCCTTGTCAGAAACAGACACGTTAGGTTTTTGGACATCTGTGTGGTCCTGTCTCTTTTATTGCAGTGATACAAAGTACATATAAGGAAATTAACTTTTCCTTTGTCTATGTAGGAGTATTTTATAAATATACACCTGACTGTTTAAAAAACCAAACCAACAACAACAACAAAAAAAACAACCAAAGAAATTCCTTCTCAAAGCTGTAAAAAGGAAACTCTAAAGAAGATTCACCTATATTTGGGCATTTTGGATGAAGGTTTAAATGTTCCAGTTATTCTGATGTCAAAATAAATTGGTGCAAGACAATATTTAGTCAATCAAAATTATGGGCTTCTAACCAAATGGTTCTCAAATTAGACACTTGGATTAACTGAGTATATTATCTTACTGGCTGATACTATTCCAGTTTTAGAGATACAATCTCTCATGCACATATATGTGAATTTTTATTGCTATTTCTTTACTCTTAATCATGACTAACCATTTGTGTTCATAAACTACTGTATTACTGGGAAAAAGGAAATGCTAACTATTTTGTTACCTCAGCTCTATGTAGTGATTTATGAAACTAAATTTACAACCTTGTATTATTACCATGTGCAATATATTATGTAATTTTCATATACAGTGGCTTCTCCCTGATTCATTATATACGGGCAATGTTTAAAAAGGAGTTCAGTCAGTTTATGGGAAGACAGCTGGTAGACATACCTATTTCCAGTCCCTGAGATCTGATACAGAGATTATAGGTGATGGCTTGTTTTAAGCAATTGAATACAGCATCAACAGCAAGTAAGAAAGGCATTTAAAGCTTCTTATGGTCAAAATATAGACCCCTAAGACTAAGTTCAGTTGCCCACGCAACATAAATAGGTTCCTAATGCATATACTGTAGGATACCCTGTCAGGTATAAAGGTAAAAGAATCATGTTAAAAGACTTGAATCCCTAGCATTGTATGGATTAATTTCACCTCAGAAAGTAGTGCCTTTAAGTCACAGAATCACAGAATTTCTGAGGCTGGAATAGACCTCTGAGATCATCAAGTCCAGCCTATAATAAGTCTCCAGTCCAATTGGCAAGACATAATAAGGATATTATGGTAATTAAGGAAAAGGCAGGTTGTACAAATATTACAACATTCCTTATACCCTGACTATACCAAAAATTGACTATTCATATGAATCAAAATTGTGAGATTAGGTAGAACACTCATCTTGCAAAACTGCAAGTTCAGCTGCCTAAGTGTGCAGATGTAGTGCTACTTCCCTTCTCTGTTTCACTCTGTTATTATAGAATCATAGAATCACAGAATGGTTTGGGCTGGAAGGGACCTCTAAAGGTAATGTAGTTCAGCCCCCCTGCAGTGAGCAGGGACATCCACAACTAGAACTATGTTTTTCTATAGGTTGTTAAGGGAAGAGAAGGTTCAGGGAATGGATTCTTCTCAGTTTGTTCAAGGTTTACTGTAATGTATGGTCATACATGCCTTTATAGAAGCAGGCAACAAATTGCTGCTTCTACTTCAGAGGAGATTCTTTATCTTGCTGCTGCTTGTTCATTTTTCCAGGAAAAAAACTGTTATGCTTCATACAAACAATTTGTTATTTGTTACAGCAAATCCTGAAATCCTGGAAGACATATACTTATTCCAGTATCACAGAATGAACTCTACCTCTACTGTTTGACTACTTCTTCTTCATATGTTCACCTACATGCATAGGTACAAATATATACTGAGAAAGCACAAAATGAAAGAGAGGTTCACAGTTTCAGTAGTCATAATGGATGTGTGTTCTGGTTTGAGATAGAACAGAACTAATTCTCCTCAGTGATACAACTTTTCAGCTCAGTCTCCTAACTAAGTGCACTTTCTGAAGTTAACGGCAGATTTTCACAGACAGTGTCTGCTGCTGGCAGTGACAACACCCCATGTTTAGAGTTACTACCGAGGATTGGTGTGCAGACCAAAGTCACTGCTGGATCTTCTGTACCACACTGGGTGGTGCAGATAGTAAAAGGCCACACCTGCAGGGAAGAACAGCCAGTATAGGTCACCCTAAACTTACCAACAAGGTATTCCATCCCATATGCATCATATTCAGTATAAAGTTGAGGACTTGTGAGGGTCAAGCTCTCTTCTTTAATGGCTGTCATTCAAGGAGGACTCTGTCCATTCTGCCTTCGATCGCAAGATGTGCATTCATAAATCCAGCTACTGAATCCTGTTCCCGTCTGCCAGTGAGTCCAGTCTGGGACTTTCCCAGTACCTACTTCAGAGCATCAGTGGTGACAATGATGTAATTGCCATCAAGGGAATTGGGTTTCATATTGGTCATATACATATTTGTATATATTCTATTTTATTTTTATTATTTTCTTTAAAGCTGTTTTAGTTTTCTAGTAGATAAGTCTCTCTCCCTTATTCCCTTTCTCATGCCCTATGAGAGGGAAGAGGCTAACAGAGAGTGTTTGTTATAGGTCTAGTGGATGGCTCTGACCCTAAATCTTGACAATATGGGATTTAGACAGTAATCTAAACAAGTCTTCTCAGTTCAACAAAGGACAAAAGTGTGTTGAACCAAATTTTTCATGAAATTTTTCTTTGTGCCATTTGGAAGACTCCTCCGATGGAAGTTGTGTCAAAACTGGCTCACTACAGTTTTAATTTCAAAAAACACCATAAACTTTTGAGGGGAAAAAAAAGTTTAACAATGACCCATTGAAAGGTTTCATTATCTTTCCTGTGCAGTGTACATAGGAATAAGCAGCTCACATTCCTTCATATTCATTTTAACTTTGCTTGAAATGCTATGCTTCTAATCAGAAAGGTTACCGGTTCATAAAGAGGAGCAAGATGTTCCATTAATATGCAAGACCCTTCCAAGTTAGTCCATATCCACTTTGAACTCATTCCCTCCATATTAAATGCAGAACAGAATTTAAACCTTTTAAATTTAATTTGCTATGCTTACAGTAACTTCTTCATACTTGCTAAGCAGTGTTTGGTGCCTAACAGCCATTATCATGCATTGACATGATACACCTTGTCAAAGATCCACTTATGAGCTCCATACTATGCACTGACATTATACATTTGAATAACTGCAAAATAAGGTTTTATATGATGTCGCACTTCAAATGAAAGGCTCAATATTATGCTTTGACATAGTACATCATAGCAGCTGTGAAGGAAAAAACCCATTATAATGGATCATGTCAATGTATAACACGGAGCCATTAACACTAAGATTTTTTACATGATCTATCTAAATAGCTCAATATCTATATTGAAATAACACATTTTATCATGTTAGAGGTCCATATGTTAACAGCTCAACAACCTCTACTACAATGCATACTGTATTCCTTTGAATATGTAAAAAGAAGCACATTGCACACATGTGAACTTGGTTTGCTTTGCCTTGTTGAGCAAGGAGGAAAGGTACCTTGCACTCCCTCCCTACTCTGTTTTCCTTCTTCCCAAAATCGTGTACTTCTTCCTAAGGGAGAGTTCTGGGCAGAGCACTCCAAGAGTAATTCACTCTCCTAAGAAGAATTGTAATTAGAGCTCCCACAATAGTTAAGCAGCTGGTGTTCTCTGACTGCTGCTTCATCAACTGTTCCTAATTGCTTCATTGTTCCCTTGTGCTCCTTTCCAGCTGATGGCTTCTTCCACCTGTTGTCTCTCATTTTACACTTTGAATTTGAGCTCTTTTGCACATTTATACATTTATACAAGGCATTCTGTGATAGCTCACAGGCAATCTCATAATACAAACTCCCTTTACAAATGACAATGATAATAATAACACTGCAAGATTAAACTTGTTGAAACCAACTGTTTTATTTCAAGTAGCTATAAGAGCCAGATGAGTTCGGGTTGCAGCCCAAAGGCAAATGCAAAACTTGAAGAAAGCCCACTCTGCCCTTGGCTATGAATCTAGGATACAATCATGAAATGGTAGGCTAAGGTAAAGTGTTGGCTGAAAGACATTTAGAGTGGTAAGCAATGAAACAGTGTCAGCTTGATTTCTTCTGTGCTTTGCAAAATGGGACTTTTTATATTCTTAGAGAAAGATAGTAAATAAAATCGATCCCATCATCCATTTACCTTCCCTTCTGGAATAAGGATATCATACTGAATTTTGGTTGGTCAAAAGGGGGACAACAAAACATATTTTTCAAAATAATATGTGCAGATATTATGCCCATACATCCACATGTGCTAACTCTGTAACCAGCTGTTGTAAATAGTTATCTCTAAGTGCAAGAATATGGGCTAGAATGGACATTTTTAAGATCAACAGAAATAATAAAACTTTATCCTGTGAAAAATAAAGAAAGAATTGTTGTTTTGTCCACTATGAAGCAATGCTATAAAATTTAACAAAATAGGAGCTTTTTAAAATGCTTTGTTTTGCTCTTTGTTCTGATACTAGATCTTTGGTAGATGTAGTTTAACAGCTCTGTTGTGGAATTTGATAGAATGCTATGGAAAATATTTTTGCAGATTTTTTAATAGGATTCTGCTTAATTAATCTAATCCATGGCAATTACTACAGAGTTTTTCTCTAAAAAGTGATGCTTAAAAATATTTTTTCTAATCAATATTTAAAATACTGACAGAAGAGAAGTAAATCCCACGTATACAATAAGACTAATGTCATTATTTAAGGAAAAAGCAAAGCAATATTACCTAAAAACAAAAGGACCTCCACAGTTTCCTCCTTCTGTCTAGAAATTACTGTAGCATCATATGACTGCAGAGACCTGACAGTTCTAAGTAGGGATGCTTATTAGTAGTAGCTGCTTCTACTGTTCAAAAGCCATGTTAAAAATATTCAATAAAATTAAATAAGATAATATCAGATAGTTCTTTCATAATGTGTGACAAACAACAGGTACCTAAAATCAGACTAGCTAAGAGTGTAATATCTAATTGTAACATATCAATAATAACTTACATAAATTTCACTTGTAATGTTTTCTTGGCTGTGGTCAGAGGGATTTTCTGGGGACATCATCAGATCCTAAAAAGCCAGCAGAGATTTATGAGCTCAGGGTGGAACAGGTTAACATATTTAATGATTCAAAACCAGTTTTAACTTCATGCCAGATCCATTTAGTTTATTTTCATAAAATGCTTTGTGTATCAGAAAATGTCAGTTATTGAAATCACTGAGATGAGAGGAAATCTCTCAAGGTTTTCTGTTGGACTTATACCTTTCTGTTAGACTTATACTTTCTATACCTAATAAGCAATCCTGATGCCATATATCAGTGGCCAAAAGATTTGCTTAAAGTTTGGAAACCTTTGCTCTAGAAAAGGCAAAATGAAGTGTTGAAGCTACTTCTACAGCTTTTATGCAATTCTTAAAATTGCACCACTGGATGTTTTATAGAGAACATCCTTCTCATTCAGTTTTTTTTTCTCCCCAGAATACTCTAAAAATCTATTTTTCATTTCATGAGAAGGGAAAAGAAACAGTGAAGCACAGCAAATTTGACAGCTAGTCCTATTTAAAATCTTATTGAGCCCATTTACTGTTCACCTCCAGTGCTGTCCATAGAAGAATCTGAGAATTAACATGGTATTTTTCTCTAGATAAAGTTCTTAATTATCCTTTCTTAGCTCATGATATGTTTCCCCACCTGTGGGGAAAAATCTTACTGTAAAAGTTTCTTTGGCCTAATGTTAATAAACCCTTTGCAGTGTTACTTCTATTTAATTTGCAGGAGTCAATATAATGCCATACATTAAGAGATCATGACAGTGCTTCCAAAATTTGGTGTGGGCACATCTTTAAGTCACATTTAGTTTGATCATTTTAACTGCAGGAGCCATCTGTCAAAGGGTGGATTTCAGTTACATCCCACTGCTACAGTATTGTGTTTGAACTTGATGAGGCATTTTATTGGTGACTAAACAAGAGCATTTTAAAATCAGGCAATATGTAAATTATATCCTACTAAGGTGCTAAATCTTCATTTAAAAAACAAATCAAAACATTTATGACTATCTCAGCAAAGGAAATGAGACCAATTGCATTGTATCTATGCTGGTGCACCCAGGAATACCTCTGAATATCATATATTCATGCCAGAAACTTCCCATTTTCTGGGTCAAACCCCAGGCACACAGTAGCTGTTTCCTGTACTTTCATTTCCATGGGCAGAAAGGCTCATAGAAGTTCTGGATAGAGGGCAGAGTGTCTCCAAGCCACTTGCTCAGGGAGTGGGGATACTGAAGCTTAGGTTACTCAGGATGCAGTATTAAGGTAGGTTCAAGGAGCAAATCCAAGCACTGCATCCTTGATTGTTCACAGATCTTCCTTGTTAGCTTCCTTCCTTTAGGCATATTTCAAAGCCAAACCTGCTTGAAAGGGTACTGTCCGTAAGCAGAGAAGACACAAGTTAGTTCATGTCATTTGGACTTGATGCACAGCTACACATTTCTTTTCCTTAATAGCATAGACGTGGCTGAAGAGCTTTGACAGTAGTGACTAAACTGTATTTTTTTTTTATTCCCCTTCTGTAATTTATTCACAGGTTTTAAATAAAGTCAAATTTATTTATTTATTTATTTATTTTCCTTATCTGCCCAATTCTAAGTCCAAGTATGCACTTTTAGGCTAGTATGATTGCTCAAATAGTACATTGCAGATACAGAAATTCAGCATTAAACGTTCAAACCACAGAGGTACAATTAAAAAAATGGAACTTTTAAAATGGATTAGAGTAACAAAAGGTTGACATCTCATTCCTATAACAACATGTATCAATTCTGTATGTGGTGGCTACAACCAAAAAAATCTGAAATAAAAGCAGCTGCAAATGAAAATTCTGATTTATGAGCCAATAAAAGCTTACAGAAATACCTTCTAAGGAATAGTAACCAGAAGGCAATCTCTTACACAAATGTTAATTCAGGAGTTCAGTGAAGTTATCACATTCATAACAAAATTACAAAACTGGAATCTGATGTGTAGTAACAAAAAGATCTGACTATTTCTCCACTAACTTTTCACATAATTCCTTCCTTCTTCATGTTCACTTACAGATAATGACCATAATGAGGCAAGAAGACTGGAAAAAATAGAAAGGTCCAAATACTCAGGATTTTTCTTTTTTTTTTTTTTTTTTTTTTAATTAAAAAAATCGTATTCAACTTGAGATAGTTTACAGTTCTTGGAGGTAGTGAGTTCTGGCAGTTCTTTAGAGGTTTGTTTGCCTCCATGAATGCTCAGGGCTAATGAAAATATATGCAGTTGTAAATCCAAGAATTAAAGAACATGCTATTTGTGGACATTTCTAAATAGTAAGGTCTTGTTTTTCAAGAAATTGTAACTAAAAGATTTCTACTCTTTCTTCTAGTTCTGGTTGCTCACCCTGGTAAATTGAAAAGAAAACCTTTCTATTGCCAAAATTAACACTGTGCAGGCAGAAAATGTTACATCTTTGTCTTTTAATGGGATAAGGAGATATTTTGGCCATCAACACAAAGAACCTCCAGGAAAAATCACAACAGCTGAACTGAGGAAGATTAGTGAGGGTTTGGAATTGAGAACTGCCATCTGCAGACTGGGTCCAGCTTAAGATGTGAAATGACATTTGGAGGTGCCTGTTTGTTCATAGTGTCCATCAGGGAGCCTAGGCTGATAAAATCCACTACCTCTCTAAATTCCTGAAGTTCATTTGTAGAAATGTGAGCCCAGGGTTCCAGGCTGGCAATGACACTGGAGTGCAGGCTGACTGTGATGCACAGAACATGGCTTTTCTTTCTTGAAACACACATAGCTTCAGAGTCAAGCCTGTACAAAGGACCTGGCATGGTAGGAAGGTGGTGGAGCTGGCATCTGCCATTGTGAAGGGAGAAGAAGGGAGACAAGGAGAAAAAGACATCTGCATTCTCTCCTAGGAATGCAGAAAAAAAGGGAATGCACTTTTGATTAGAGCTTTGAAGAGATATAAAATTCACGGTATGACTCTTAACTTGAACAGGGTGAGCTATTCCCAGCAAATAATTTATTTGATGAGTTAAGTCCTGTTTAATAATCAACAATCCCACACATGGAGCTCAGTTGCTATTTGATGTTTGACAAACATATGTTTGATAAACATATCTCTCCATACAAATTGGACAAATAACCCTGCTTTAATTGTGCTCATAACTCATCACTATTTGCCTTTTATGGTGTGTGTTTTGAGCATCAAATTTTCATAGTATTATTTCTACTTTTTTATGAGATACCAAAACCCTTTTTTTTGGGGAGGTGAAAGAGAATTGCTGATAGTGTGGTGAATGTTTCCAACAAGCCCTCACGTGAACATGCTCACAGGAGAACTTCATTTGGCTTTTGCTTTCTTTCAGCTTTTCAGTAAAGCACAATATTGCTTATCTTTTGTCATAGGAAACACAGTGAAAAAGCTGTGAATCCTGTTAGTGAGATTTTTTCCACATCATCTTCATGCAATCATGTGGTGTTTTCATTCTAATACTTTCTTGTCTAATTCTAGTGTTTCCTACTAACACAGTGTCCTGCTTCATATACTGTGACTGATGCCAAAATGTTGTGCTTAGATGGTTCTCTGCAAACCACTTTCCTTTGTCTTGAAATAAAAATGCCAGTTCTGCAAGAATATGTATTTCTTGTGCTACCAGGTTCATGTAAGTACAGTAATTCTATTAAAAAAAAAAATTATATTTGTTTTCATGGCCATCTTCATATGTAAAGATAGAAGAATTATTGCTTTTGTTAGTAGCAGTTTCTTTTTGAGTTTTTACTGTCTTAATTAATAAAATACACTCCACAGTGACCCAACATGCAGTCAGCATGCAGATTACACATTTTTATACCCAAGGCATGAGCCCTCTAATTTATTTTTGAGAGCACCGTTATCTGAGCCAAGGTGAATCATCAGCTATTATCTGCATCTCTTGACTGCTGCTTAAGAGGATTAGTGGCACTGGCTAGGTCTGTGAGGACAGCTAAGAGTAGCAGGATCAATTGCAACTCATAGCCAGAAATCAATGAAATGTGTTTCAGTAAATCTGACTGATCCACACGTCATTACTGAGTGCATTATCCTGGCCTTACTCTGTTACAAGACTAGACTCAGAAATAATCATAAGTGAGAATCTTTGTGCTCTTTTAAAACACTCTTCACACTCCTGTTGCCAGTTCTGTGGTAAAGAAACTTCAGGGACAGACACAATAAATGCAATACTACCATGTAAATAAATGAGGCTTTAACCTTTTAGTCCCCGGCTGAGAGAGGAAAACAAAGTATTATTTTAGCCCTGTCTGCAAAGAAGAGGTCAAATAAAATTTGCAAATTTAGGAATGCTGTCATCTTAACCAGAAAGGAAAAAACACAAGATAGAGGAACACACCTCTTGTAAGTGTAAATCAGTGAAAGCTTCACTAAATTTAACACAGTTGGTTCACAGAATCATAGAATACCATGTTGGAAGGGACCACAAGGATCATCTAGTCCAAACATTATTCCAAATTACTGCCACTTGGGATCTCCCCATAATGTGGCTGAGGGGCTGTTTGTAGAAGCCCATGTACCTTATGAGACTTTAGCTTTGTTGTCAATAACCATAGGCCCTGAATACCCTTCACAGAGTGAAGTTATGGAACAAATGGAACTCTTATTATTCTAATTTATTGTGTAATTTTTACATCAGGGCTGCATGCAGTTGAACACTTCCCTCAATTGGAGGGGTGTAAAACAAAGTTCATGCCTGCTGTGCAGTTCAGAATAACCTGTTCCAAAACAACAGTGCCTCCAGCGAAAGATGCACATCCTAGGAATGCTTCTGGTTTTGCACACTGAGAAGGTGCAAGTGGCTGCTTTATTCTGTCCACGTAATAGTGCAGCAGCTACGGCAACATAGCCTGAGTAGGCTGGCAAGCCTACCAACTCATACACAAAAATGCAGTGGGCAAAGGTGAGGAAAACCCAGGAAGGAGATTAAAAGGAAATACTGGGTCATAAAATGATATGGGATATTGCCTTGATGAAAGCTGTGCTGGAAGGCATGCAGAATTACTGGGCTGTGCAGCTAGTTTCAAATGGCAAAAAGGTTTTGTGAGGGGGGTAGTTCAAAACTTGCAAAACTTCCATGCTCTTTTAACAAGAAAAGCCAGTGCTGCAGGATGTGCACACCAATCTGAAGGGAAAATTGTATCTTTATACAGGATTGGGCATCCACAAACACCACTGTAGTCAATGACAGCAGGCAAGACAGCATTAATGTGGCTACATTACACACTGTTCTGCATTGTAACTTTATATATATATATATATATACAGGATACAGTGTTCAAAGGATGCCAGTGTTCATCAATAAGGGTAAAGAACAATTTATTTCTTTGGCATTTGTTAAAGCTCCCCCCCCCAATATTGCCAGTGCTGCTTAACAAACACATTAGTCTAATGAATGCAAATTACAGCTGGAACGACACATTCTTTAGTTTAAAAAAAAAAAAAAATTTGAAATATTTTTTTATCTTATATACAGAGATCCATAAAATTAGCTATTAGCTTTGGAATGAGAGTGCAATGTGGACTTTATTAAATGAAGAAATACAAAATTACTTTTATGTACCATATATTCATTTCCATGGTTAAGGATTAGCACACACATTATAATAAGAAGCTCTCAATATGGAATCAGAGACTGCCAGCATGGGTGCAATAAACTTTTCAGAATGGTTCATAAGATTATACTAATTAGGGATAATCTAATTTGAACAATTTTTATCCTCTCAAAAAGTAATATGGTGTCACTCTATGGGAAGAGTCACTACTCAGGCTCCAGGGATAGACTGAAAAAAACACACATGTTATCTGTAATATTAAAAATTATGGTTGATCCACGAGACAGTCTTAGATCTACCCTTCTCCTCTCAAAAGATCCACCATATAGACTGTTAAGCCCCCATAATTATCTCCCCTACTTGTGACAAGCATGGACTAATCAGTCTCTGAGGGAGTTTTCCTGCAGATCATTGAGAAGCATGTGTATGCTTCACATTGCTTATCAAGCTATTTTGTACGTGGTATAACATGAGAGATGATGAAAGTTCATTATCCTCATCTGGACTAGAATGACTCCAAATTAAGGAAAAAGATATAAGCTTTTTTTTTCTTTAGTACTTTTTTTTTTTTTTTTTAATAAAGAAACAAAAAATACATCTAGCTTTCATTGCAACAAAGGAGATCTCATCTAAGAAAAAAGCAAGCTAGGTTCTATCTGACTTTAATCCCATATTAAAAGATTAGAAAAAACATCTGAAGAAATCAGATAGTCTAATTGAGGTTCTCGCCTTTAATCCTGTGAGTAGACTCCCCCTTGGATACCAAGATCTGTCAGCTCATAGTCTTCAGAATTCTCTAAGGAAAAATAAACCACAAGAAATGGACATACAACATGTTGTCTCGGAAAGGAAAGGAAAGGAAAGGAAAGGAAAGGAAAGGAAAGGAAAGGAAAAAAGAAAGGAAAAGAAAAGAAAAGAAAAGAAAAGAAAAGAAAAGAAAAGAAAAGAAAAGAGGAAATAAAAGAAAAAAGAAAAGGAAAGAAAAGGAAAGGGAAGGGAAAAAAAAGAAAAGGAAAGGAAAAAAAAGAAAATGAAAGGAAAAAAAGAAAAGAAGAAATCTCAGAGATGGAAATATCAAATAATCTTTCCTAAGAGGCTCACTACAAAATGAAAATAAAGAAGCATTACAGAGGAATTACAGAAGCATTACAGAAGAATTACAGTTACTTTGGAAGTTCTTTGATAACACCTACAAATGTAACCCCAAAACAAATCAACTGGTTTGGTTCTGCTTTCCTCGTTTGGATCAAAATGCCGTTTTGATATGATTATCTTTGCTTTTTTGCTAGTAATTATAGTTTCATCCAGCTACCTGCAATACAGGTGTATCAAAATAATCTAGGAATTACTTCTTTAGAATGGTATTTAAGATAAACTATAGAATAAGCAGTGCACACAGGAAAAACAGACAGTAGATAAATATTTTTCATTTATATTTGTCTGACAAATAAGGGCAAAAGAATGTATAAAAAGAGTGATTCATACAAATTCACTGTAACTCCAAGCCCAATTTTCACATAATAAAAAGTACTAAAGGAAGAAACACTTCATAATAGTGAAAAACAAACCCCATAAAATTAAGCTAAGATCTGTCAGTTAGTAATGCAGCAGCAGATTGAAAGTGAGTGACCAATGTGGCAATCTATTTATTTGATTGTAAAGATGTTACCAACTAGAATTAGAATTCAAACACTTGCACATCATGTTCCTGTTTACCCATTGTTTTAAAAACTATTCTCCTTCTTTTTTTTTTTTTTTTTTAATATTTGCTAATCCATTTCCCTATCAGATGGGTTAAAGATATTTTTCTAATGGCTGTTATGTAGTGGACACATAGAGATGCATTTTGTTGATAAAGAGTTATTCAGCATTTTAGTAAAGAGAAAGTTAAGAAATTCTTTGTAACAGGTCACATTTAATGGCAGTATGATAACTTGACCAAAGCTGAAAAAATGAGATTTTAGAACTATGCTTTCAGGCTTTACATAAAAGCAAAGAGAAGAGAAGTAGAATAAAACATGGAAAAAAAACACATATGAAAAAAAACTCATTAGAAAGTATTTCAGATGAAAAATCAAGGTAAAATTGAAAGCAGAGGCAATAAACATAAAAGAGGTTCAGAACTGTTATTTTTATTGCCTGGAAAATTACTGTGATTCATGTTTCTAAATTATGTAAAGATATATAGATAATGGAAGTATGAACTGTATAAGCATAAATGTGTTTGTCTTCCATTCAACATATTCTATATTAATATATAGCAGGGTTAAATTACTGCATGTTCAGAAAGTTTTCTTTTATTTCCCCTATAAATAAATACAATACATGAGAATGTCATTCTGAAAATTTTAATACACAATTTAATATTTTATTAACAATGTTTAAGAAGAAGATTCATATGTTTCAGTAATCTTGTTATAAGACACTACAAAATGTTGCAGGAATCACTGTAAGGCAGCAAGTTCCTATGACATAAAGACTGTGAACAAATTAAAATGGTTTAATGCTCTTACTATTTCAAAATCCATGACAACAGTGAGGGAAAATAGACTCTAAAAGTGCCTGATCCAACATGGCTGGCACTGGCAGACTTTGCTTTTTTAAAGGAGAGCTTTGTCTGTGTGAGATGTATAAGAAGTGACATTGCAGAGTAGGAGAACAACAAAGCCCAAACCCCAGGTCTCCGAGAACCTTGTGAATAGGCTGAGCACCTTAAATTGACATTGAATTAAACAAGAATGGAAGCTACTGAACATGCATTGAATTCAACAGTAGTTGAGTTTCTCAGCACTTTGACAGATCAAGACCCCAATTTTTAGTTTGTCTTTCATAACAAACAATGCCCCAAGGCAAGTACATACAGTAGGAATTTTGCATACAGTTAATTGTTCACTGTACACAAAAATGACTCCTTAGTTTTAATGAGGCTCAGACACACACTGACCCAGTCTTATTATTTTGTGGTATAGACTTCTTGGTAGTTATTAACAGCACAAACTGATTGGGAGTAAGACTTTTTTTCATCATGGGGTAGTGATAATTTGATGGGAACTAAGCCCATGCGAGGCTGCATTAATTCTGCAAGGGTAGTGGGAAGGAATTTTGTGCCTTGATGACTGAAGCAGATAGTATGCATTTTACTGTAATTACTTCTTGTAAGTTGTGTAAAAGGCATCCAGACCTTCCCTGTTTTCTTGAACAAATCAAATAAAGAATGACCATGGTGCACATTTGAGTTGAAGCAGTGAGGTATTTGTTAGCGTTTGATCAGAGAGTTGTGTAACAGTTTTGCATGATACATAGTGCTAAAGTTATAAGCTTATTTAATCCTATCATTGAATACACATTCAGAAATACTCCTGCAGCAGCACTAGTAAATTTTTGGGGAAGTTTCTTATAGATATGTACAGAAAGCCAACACATTCATAATGAACCCATATTTCCTTTGGAAAATGTGATAGCCTATTAGAACTGCTTAGTTCAATATGGTCTATTATCTGAAAACCTCTCTGCAATGATACTTAAGAGCAGTGACTTAAAATTAATATAAGGTAGTTGGGATGAAAACCCTCTGTGCACAGTATAATTCTAGTAAATGACAAAATAATTAAATAACACATGCAACAGACTCCAAAGGCAGATGTTTATGGTAATGCAACATATGATAATATTAGATATTATCTGAAGAGGGGGAAAGTGCAGCTTCTGCTCTAAGATGCCTGCACTTATTGTTTCTTTTGAAATGTCATCTATCAAGGCACGTAATTTAATCTATATGTGGTAGAATTACGGCTCCTAGGAAAACAGCTAGCGCTGTGTCCATTCATTGCTGATGTTAGGGAAAAAAGTTTCTTCCATTCTGTTAAAATGAATACTCCAGTTTTGTCATTACTTAGGCACTGGTCCATTGATTGGGAGGTTTTATGGTTTTTTTACTGAAGAACCATTATTGCAGGATTGCATTTGTCTTTTCAGATCATAAGGATGTTTGTTTCATTGGAGCACGACTTTTGATAGTGGGATGTGCTAGATTTAAGTACCACCTCAGTGATGTATCAAGTCAATAGATTTTAAAAACCTACTCATTTCCAGAACGTGAATTTTTTTTGCAACCTTTAAGGCTAATAAAGGTAAAAAATAGAGACACAGTGACTTGAGAGAATATTTGAGCTACTGTTTTTTGCAATTTTTTGGAATAGATTGCTTTTTGTTATATGGCTCTGAACCACAAACATTTAACATACAGTAATAAGAACTTGTGAAGAAAATGGGTAACTGATCTTCCAACAACCTATATGTGCACTAATGAAATTTGTATTTGCATATATATGTACACATTTATGTGTACTTGTAAGTATGTATTTTATATTTATTTTTAAAATACTGGCTTGATGCATCAGGGTAATTCTTGAATATAGTAAATTGTTACACAGGAAAAGCTTAATAAGTTCAAATTGCTGATGCCTAAAACTTTTCTTTTTTTTTTTGCATTTTAAAGATGCATTCTTTCCTTTCAAATTAACATGTTGCTAGAGATTAGTTGATTAACATGGTTGACACCCTTTGCCCTCTTTCTTTGCCCCTTACTTATTCAGACTCACAGGCCTTTACTCATCCCAGGTATGTATGTAGCCAGTTTTTAAAACATTCACACATGCAGAAATTCAACTTAGGCCACTCAACATTTCTCCATCAAAACTACTTAAAATTATCCATACTTATTCTAAATTGATTTCTGTGAGTGGAATCTAGCCTGTTCTTAACTCTAATGAATTTTCATCTGAGCCTTGTTTGATTTCATAGATAAGATTTAAGACTAGTAGAAAAAGGACGCAAGAATGCTTAAAAAGTGTCCTGTTTATCTGGTGAGTAGTTAAAAATACTATTTTCTTATCTCACAAATCTGAAAGTCAGAAAATTATTTTGCTCTTTAGTGATGTGATTTCTGGAGATCCAATATACTCTTCCCATTTGGCTCAGATTCTACTTGTTTTTCTATGTCAAGTAGTAGATAGAAGCTTGTGGTGTGAAGAAAAAAAAACCCAAAACCTCAACATATACCTTTGTTAAATATTTTATAAATATGTCAGTGTTATACTGTTTTCTTTCATCTCCAAATTAATAAAATTAGGTATAGATTTCTTAAAGAAATATTTTCAGATGGAAGGCAAAATTTAGATACAGTCCTTATCATTTTCATATATTTAAGAGATTTTTAGCCACGCAATTTCTGAAGCTTTTAGCATTCAGGACAAAGTTTCTTTCTTTTGAACTATTTACTCTTGTTTCATTGGTTATCAAGTGAACCCTTGATTTTGAATTTGGATTATCAAAACATTCCCATAGTGACCAATATTGCAAATACAACGTTATGCCTCACTGTCTGGTTTTAATTGATAGGGAGCAGATATATTAAACTTAGATTTAATATTTATAAATATTACAATTTTTCAATTTCTGCTCCAGAAGGAGGTCACTCCTCCCGGCTGTGGTCTCACTGACCTTCGACTGCAGCCATTCATCTGTTCTGATTCCTCTCACTGTAACTACCACTAATTCATAAGAGGAACCTGAATAATCAGCTTGTGCTCCTAAGAGTGTTTTCCAGTGATGTGTCTCCATCAAAACTCCAGTTAATTCTCAGTGGGGTGGAACATTTAGAGCAAAACAGCAGTGTGAGGGGCTAAGTTGAGCCACAAAGGCAGGACACTCAAATCAGTGCAATCCCATGGACAAACCTTCTCTCTTTCAATCAGGTAGCAATACACTAATGCAGTATTTTTCCTGTGTTTGACTCTAGGGTTATCTTACTTACATCTGGATAGGGATCTTTTTACAGTAGTTCATAGGCACAGATAAACAAAAATTAGTGTGCATGGACGGAGAGACTTCCAGTAAGACCATCTTCACTGTGGTGATTTTACAAGGCTAGGTACTGAGGTTAATTAATAACAAGGAATGAATAAATGAATATTATGTTTTGGTTTGGTTTGTTTTTCGTCTTTGACTTTAACACATTGGTTCATAGTTGGGAACACTAATTCACACACTTAGAAATGTTCTGAAGTTTTCCTTACATACTTTCCTAAAGATGAACTATTACTGTGCCTTATTCCACTGAAATGTGAAAGTGCACTCAGAAAAGGTTTAGAGAAAAAGTAAGCAGAAATGTAAGGCTTGTTTAAAGAGAAGAAAGGTTTTGAGTTTTGTCAACACCTGACTTGACATTTTTACAACTAGTGTGGCCTTTCTGTATTAGTATGGTATCAAAATATCTAACCTGTAATACATACATGTGCATTCTCCAATACACTATGTGTCCAATGCATTGTTCACTACATTGTCCAAAATACATCTTTGCTGCAGCTTGCAATTTGGATACTGTTTTTCTGGCAAGAAAAATGAAAAAAATCATGAACTGTAATTTTCATGTTACTTATGTTGCAGGAATAGCTTTCTGGCCTTAAAAAGCAGACTCTAGATCCTTTTTTTTTACTTTTGACTTCTCCAAATGATTGCAACTTACATACACAAACCAGAATTCAGTTGACATCCTGATCAGACTGACTTTGTATTGTATTTGATTGTGAGCACTGATACCTATTCCATATTGCCAGTTTGTCCATTAGATATTTAATGAAGGGTTTCACGTCTTTGCTATGCCAATTTTAACCATTTACATTTTATTGCTCTCATTTTAACAGAATTTTGTTCTGCCAGAATGAGACAAATATGCACTTTAATTAGTCTATCAATTTAATTGTTTAGATGATAGGTGTCCTTGTTGGGAATTGTAAACATAAATAAAATTTTAGGACATATAATGTGATATAAAGCTAAAAAGTTTGTTTCTTTTCATTCTTTATACTACTAGCATTTATCCTGCTATGGATATTCCTTTTGCTTCTATATTTTAAAGTTATTTATCATCTCTGTGAATGAGTTGATAACCATATAACTCACAAAATATTCCATCACCTAAATACAAATACAATGAAAAGTATTGAAAAATTGAAAAATATTGAAAAATTATACACCTAATGATTTTTGGTGCTACTGACTATAAGCAGATATCCTCAAAGATGCAACAAAAATGGTGAATTTAAAATTATTCTGTTCACAACATTGAGACAGTATTATAGCTTTAGGAAGCCACAAACCAGAATTGTGTAAAGTTGACCTTTACACTCATTATTCATGCACTTTGGATGGCATGGGAAGGAGTAAATATATGAGTAAAAGACCCAGAGAAATATTGTGATGGCCTGTCCAATTGTTGTCACTCATAAGAATCCTTTTGTGAGAGTCTGGTGATTGATGTGCTAAGTACTCTAAAAATTATGCAGTTGTTTTCAGAAATTTGGGGAAACAAGAAGACTGTATAACAAGCTGCTTCTTTCAAACTATCTTTCACTTTTCTCTGTCCTCTTTACACACAAAGAATTACTCTTTCTGTGTCAGACAAGGGTTATCCTTTCCTGTATCATTCTAAGTTTCTTTTCATTAGTCCTTTCTCCATTTTTTTATCCTGAAAGGACAAGTTACTGTCACAAAGCCTGGTTTATTTATTTGGAATCCCCTACTGTGCTTGCCTAGACATAATATTTCAGTGATCAGTGATTTGGTTAAGCTGTTCATTTACTTAGAGGCAGGAGACTACCATGCATGCCAGATCACCTGAAAACTTTAAAAGAAAAAAGTGAACAGTCAGGTCAAGAGGGAAAGGCAGCAAAAATATGTGAACACTTTTTTTCATGCTTCTAGTGAAGATTTCTCTCTTTCATCTCCAGGAAGTGACTGTAGTTAAGGAAAGATCGAATGTCAAGCCACAGTACCTTGGGAAGGGATGCATGCATGCGATACACTGTAATACTCCCTGGTTTTCTTTGTTTCTTCCTATGTTTGCAAGTTCCTGCTTCATGGAGTTTCTACATTTGAGACATTAAAATGCAGCAATCTACAATCCTTGTTCACTTGTGCTCTGGTGGTATTTTGCTTTTCTAATTCTTTCACTAGACCATCTTTAGCTTTCCCACCAAATTAAGGCTTTTTGGTTCCATCCTGATGGCTCTGAACTTAGATCTGATGACTTATCTCGTGTTACTGCTTTCTAATATGGCTCCTGCTCTGCACTTTGAGGCAGTAACTTTTCACCTTCCCTCCAACTTTGTATATCTTTAGAATCCTTTTCTTGTATATGTGCTTTCTTTCCTCCTGGCTCCTTTTACTTGAAACCCTTCCTGTCTTTGCACTCTTCCTTCTCTAAACATTTTTAATCTCAGTATGACAACTGCAAATGTATGTACAATATCACAGATTTGGAACTGTACAGAGGTATTTATCTGAGCTAAACCATCACCTTCCTGACACTGTGACTTGAGGTAAGAACTTCTCACCAGAAAGAGACACCTGAAATAATTCAGATGAATTGCACACTAGCAATGCCCATTTCTTTGCAATGGGAGCAAAGAAGGGAGGAAAAGGGAGCCTAGGGTCACTAGCTTACTATAGCTGCCTATACTGTAAACACCACATTCACAGAAGAAAAATCTCAGCATGTTAACATTTTAAGTAAGTACTATACTGCTTATTCAAATAACCATGAATATATGAGCTTGCTAAGTGACAGATCTTAGATATAAGGGAGTACTGACACTTTTTTTAATTAAACACTTAGTAAAACAATAACAATTAAAATACAAAAAGAGGAAAGTTTATTTTTTAGATTTTCTCTCTCATCTGTCTATGTTGTGTTAGAAGGACCTGAAATTTCCTTTTGTCTCTGAGTTGAAATCCAGAGGAGAAGAAAGCTGGATCTGAGGAAGCCTGATGTAAATGAGGTGGATTATGTCCACATCCTTGATTTGATCCTGAAACTAATTTTCTGAGTGGTATAATCTGCCAAATAATTTAATATTTTCAATAATATTTATTGTCTTCTGTATTTCTCCTATTCGTTTCTACTAGCTTAATGTGTGGGGATATATCATGGACCGGCATTCTTTTGTGTATTTTGCATCTTACTAAAGAATCAGGAAAAAAAAAATGGACGCTGTAGAAATATTATACAACTTTATATAAAGCAAAAGGCATCTGCAAAGGACATCCTGACAGTCACAAAGTACAATGATAATATAGCATTTGTTAGGAAAGACATAATTTTACAAATTGGTAAAGCCAGTTTCTTCTCATTCAAAAGTCTAGCCTCTATCAACTTCTGAAAGGCTTCTGAAGTAATTATATTGTTCAGAAATCAGTTTAGTTGTGATTTTAAGTAAAATCTTTTCTCAAGGGTGTTATTCAACTGATTGCTAAAGCTGTATCTAGTTCTATTCTTTAAACTTCATATTTAGCCATTTGTGCCATCAAAGTTACAGACCTAGCATAAAGTAAAGTGGTAGACCAAAAGTCATTACTAATTTAGGGGCTAGAGATGATAGAAATCTAAATTGAAGATATTCTTCAAATGAATGTTTAGCTAACTGGATACAATGGAATTCACTATGTATTAAATTGAAAAAGCTTAGTAACAGTTTTTACAATAAAATGCTCAAATAATGAGTTGTAATTTACATTAGAATATCTTTTCCAGTGGCTAACATTAGATCAATCATAATGCATTTAAATCCCAGCTCAGTCTTAGTCCCCAGCTACTGCTTGGATGTCAGGCTTGCTGTGTTCAGCAGAGACACAAGCTTTTAACTCTTAAAACTATATCTAAAAATGGGATGTGACACTTTAGAGCCAAGTGCTGCCTTGTCTAATCTTCAATTGTCTAGCCATTACATAGGATTCAAATACCGAAATTAAGCACTATTTCTCTAAACAATGCATAGAAACAATAGCTCACAATGGACTTTAAGACCATTGGTAGACTCTGAGAACTCATCTTAAATCTAACACTGTGTGTGTATTATAGAAAAGGCAAGTCTGAACATGGAGGTGATTTTTATATAACAATGTTGGGTTTGTAAAATTGATCTAATTACAGATCTTCCTAGACAGCCCTTATTATAAACAAGAAGTTCAACATGAGCCAGCAGTGCTCTCCTGAGGCTCAGAAGGCCAACCATATCAAGAGGAATGTGGCCAGCAGATCAAGAGAGGCAATTGCCCCCCTTTACTCTGCTTTTGGGAGAGCCCTCGAATACTGCATCCAGTTCTGGTGTCCCTACCATAAGAGGGAGACAGATCTGTTGGAACGAGTCCAGAGGAGGGCCACAAAGATGATCCAGGGGCTGGAGCACCTCTGCTACGAGGGCAGTCTGAGGGACCTGGGATTGTTCAGCCTGGAGAAGATAAGATTCTTGGACGACCTTGTAACTGCCGTCCAATACCTGAAGGGAACCTACAGGAAGGCTTCAGAGGGACTCGTTTCACAAGAGTGTCCAGTGATAGGATGAGGGGAAATGGTTTTAAACTGAGGGAAAATAGGTTTAGGTTTTGTATCTTAGGAAAAAGTTCTTCAATATTAAGGTGGTGAGACTCTGGAATAGATTGCCCAGAGGGGTTGTGGATGAACCCTCCCTTGAGGTGTTCAAGTCTTGAGCTGCAGGGGCAGCAACATCATATTGTTGCTGTATATGAGAGTATTTTCATCTCATCTTATTGTAAGACTAGTTTGTTAGCATTGATACTTGTGATAATATTAATAAAGTATTTCCAAAATGTCAAACAGAGAATTCCAAGTAATCTCTCTTCTTAGCTGTGCTTTTGGTGGATGTTACCTTATTTTCCCATCAGTGTAACTAACTACAGGGCTAGTTATTAAAATACATAGTAAGGTAATAACTTGCATGTCAGAAGTCTGCCATTTGAATAGATATAACCATAGCAAGGCTTAGATGTGAAACAGTGGTGCTGTTTAACAATGTTCTCACTTTACTGCATGAATTACAGCCTTGAAAGTTAACAGGCTACACATTACACACAACAATATAATCTTGCCTTTTTCTGAAAAAAAAGTAACCCATGGCAAGAGACCAAGTATGAGGAAACACGAAAGTATATGACACAAGATTATGAGCAATAGGTGCATCATAAGTCTTACAGTAATGATTTCTGAAGTCAAGAAATCCCATTGCATCAGTGATAAGTATTACCCATGGAGGTGTTTTTTTTTTTTTTTTCTGTAGACTTGTATTCACCTAATTCATTAATCTAAAAATTATTGTCCTTGAAAATAAAAGTAACTGATGATGAGCAGTTGTATGTGATCTCTGAAGACAAGCATCTTGAGAACTTAGAAAGTTACAATTGCAATTATAAACCCATTTTGTTTCACTTTCTTCTTTTCTTAGCAGAGTCATTCTAATGTTGTTCTCTCATGAGTAACTTTGAGTTGTGCTTACTCCTCTGTATGCTAGCATTGAAAAACTGTGGATAATGAGGACTGACTTACCTTTTGCCTTTGCCACTTTCTGAATTTTACCTTTAAGTATCGGGGCTTCCAACTTCTGACCTCAGAAGGGTCCAAGCAGTCTCCATGAACAGTATGGAAAGACTGGTAGAATTTTGCGGTCTTGTGATCCCACTGGAACAGGGTGTATACTGAGATCTTTGAAAGAAAAGACAGAATTTGTTATTTGAGACGTTATTATATTTGTACTGGAAATCTCTTTGTGAGTGGGACTATAATACAACTGAATTGACATCTTTCCTGTAAGATGTTTCCAGAAGACATGTTTATGGGACTGCTGTCTGTCTCTACTACTTGGATACATGCAGATTCAGAAGGTTTTTTGCAAGTATTAGTTTTAAGTATCAGCTGCTGTGACATTTAGTGGCTGCAGCATTGAACTGGATTTAATAGTCTTTCATCAAACAGACAAGGTATGTGTGGAGTCTGAAACACAAAACTAAACTGGCTCCCAAATTGGCCTGTGTGATGACAGTTACTGTAGTGGAAATAGAAGTGGATAAACAAAAAAATCATAGTTCAACCATTGTAAAATTATGATCATCTTTTCTTCCTTAATTTCCTTATAATCCTTTCAATGCTGTTTTTATGTACTGACACTAGAGTTCTTTATTTGTATTGATGTTAATTAACATGGCCTCCTAGACAATCAGCCTATTTTTGTTAAAATGAGAAGATTATGCACAAAAAGAGATGTTGTGTACAGGTGAGGACTAAGCAGAAAATGTTGTAGCAATTTGCTGAACACAGAGGCTTATTGAGGATGCAGTCCTGAATAATACACACTAGCTTTGCTCTTCCCCCTTTAGTGTGTGTAGAGAAGCCATGAATCATTCATGGTCTCCCAGCTGAGCAGGGCTTCAAAGGGGCTGGTTGTGATTGGGTGTCCTGGGTGAATTGCCGCGCTGCAGAAACGCCTGCACCCCCAGCACTGGAGGGGTGAGGAAGCACTTTCATCTGGGCCTCCAAAGTGTTTCGGGTCACAGTTCACCAGGAGATAACGATGTAGATGTACATTCAGAATTAGCTGCAGAGATACCTGTGTAGTGCGGTGTGGAAAAGTGAGCCAGTTAGATCCCTAGTGGATGCTGTGAATCAATTACTGTATTCTGAATACAAGGTTGGCTGCAGGGGATAAACAGATGTCAGAGAATTTTTCCCTAATAAGACCATCGTAATAGAAGAGCACTGTCAGCTTCATTTTACATTAAAAATCTCATTTCCTCTTTATATGACCAATTTTATTAGGCCTCTAAACAAAGATATTTTATGTAACTGATAGCTGTATAATGAGAATAGTATCATTAAATTTCTTTTTTTTTTTCTTTTTTAACAAAGCAGAAATTAATCTCACTGAGGTTATATAGAAAGTATGTAATTTAGAAGGCTGGATGATCATTTCTTTTCCTTTCCAATGAAAGAGAGTTTTGATGGATTACAGCTACTTTTTATGCTGAATCACAATCACCTACATTCCAGAGCAAAATATTCTTAGAACCAAAGTTGGTGATTAGCTTGCCCTGTTCTCTGTACTTTCTGCATATTTTCTTAGTGTTGGGTCTACAGAGCTGTGGCCAGAAACAAGAAAATCTTAGTTTTTAGTTAATAAAGCTTACAACAGATCATACACTTGCTGTTAGCACCATACACTTGGTATTTTTCATTACCTCACACAAATCAAAACATCAAGGCATAGGAGCACACTGTGTCTTTCTGGGAATTGAGAGTAAAAATAATGAACTATTAGAAATATCTGCTTTCTGTTACCTTACTCGCTCAAACAGAACGCAAAATTTATTGCAAACAATTTGCAAATACTGAAACATTAGACTAAGGATGCCTCTAGATACATTACATTCATAAATTGTTCACATGCAGTTTATGCTAAGTGCTTTTCCTTTTTTTTGAAAGTAAATAAGCTGATGCTAAGATTTTTTAATTCACATTATTGCCATGAAGATAATGTAGCTCCATGGGGCAGAAGTCAGAGCAAAATTTGGCTTTAAATATTGGTTTATGATAAATGCTTTTTTAGTATAATGATTAAAATCACAGCATATCTCAAATGAAATCTTAATTCTGAACACTTCGCATGAAGGAAAGCGAAAGAGAATTGCAGAGTACATTTGGAACATTTCTGGCATACAGGTCAGCCTTCTGAGAACCAATGTGAGGTTGTGTTCATGCACAGCTCATACTCACCAAATTCAATTCAGAAGTGTTTGGGTAAATAAGGCATAAGTATAATCTAAGGTTTTGTTCATTGAATTTGGTTTAAACAACACAGTCAAAGACATGACCTAAAGCATTGTTGCTGAGTTATCTAAATCTGGCTTTTGCTCTCTCCCCAGCTCTGACATATACATGGCAGGTAAAATTCAGAAGTCTATCTCTTGAGACAACCACATATTGGTAATATGTCCCTGTGCAGGTGGTAACACAATGCTTGAGTCCATAACCTCTCCACGTCGAGACCTGAGCAGTTCTCTAATTTCTACCTTACTGGGATTTGCATTCATTGGAAACTTGGAAACAACAGCAGCAACAATGGTATTACAAATTCTCCTCCAAACTTGGCTCTCCCTAGGGTTTCTTTCCAGGACCATCTCTGCCCTAAATCCTAATCACTGTACTAGCACTCCCCTGAGTTTGAGGACTGCAACCTTTATGAGCCACCGCAGGCTACGTTCACCATCGTTCCTCTGACACACACCAGCTTGCCCGCAGTACAGCAATCACAGGCAGCAGAGGGTAGGTGACAGGCAGAAAGTTATTTCAGAATCATATATTTTCCCTCTCTAATTCCTTTAAAATGAAGATATGTAATATTAGTAGCTTTAATGCATCATCTATACCAATGCATCTTCTAGCATTGTTCTTACTCTATAAGTTACTATTTGTATGTTGTAGCTTTGTGCTGGGAAGGATGTTAACCTCTGGCTTACCTTCTGAAACCCTTCTATTAATATAGCTTCAATGGAAAGCTCTGTTGTTTCTTTGCAGCTGGGACAAACAGGGGATTGCTATGTTCACATGCATGTTTTGCCTTCAAGACAAGCCATGGTGTTTGTTGCTGAGGTGACGTAAACTTAGGCATCCCTGATATTCAAGAAGATCATAAAATCAAGTGTGGAATTGTAATGGCTGAGATATTTTCAAAAGAATTCTGTGACATAGGCACTTTAAAACTGTGGGAAAGGAAACATGCTAAGTAGCTGAATAAATTTTCTAGATAAAAAGGCTAATGGCTATTCATTCACCGGTCATTCCTGAATTTGAACTCCTGGCTTTTCATGTATCCAAACCTGTAAAATATTTGCAGGAATTTTATTGTCAGAATTCCACTAAAACTGGAGGAATCCAAACTTAATATATAAACCAGGGACTGTAGAATTTGGTACTCATAGATTGATCAAATTACGTAAGGCTTTAATTCCTTTACTTTAGCAATGTTTTAAGCTTGTGCAACTTCAGTCCATTTTCATTTAAAAAAAAAAAAAAAAAAGAAAGACCCTACACATTTTGCACATCTATGCAAATCAGTAGATCATCTTTTGCTCCAGTGGTATTGTTCTGAATTACAATAGCCATGGATTGAATGCAAAGAAATCCAGAGTTTCTGGTATTCAGTACTGGTGCCATGACTCTCTGGGATTGTTGTCTTGTCACTAGTGACAACTTGGCCGATACTGTCATCAGCCCAGGGGTGTCCAGTGTCCAAGACTATTTGGAATAGTCAGATGAAAAAAACAAATCACAAAAGGAAGCATAGAATCATAGAATCATTAGGGTTGGAAAGGATGTCTAAGATCATCGAGTCCAACCTTTATCCTAACATCTATGTATCCATTAGACCATAGCCTCAAGTGCTATGTCCACTCATTTTTTAAACACCTATAAGTGTTTTCAGGGGAACTCATACTCAAAGGAGATTACTAGGAATAAAAGGTCTACCTGTTTCTGGATAGTATTTTCTGCAGTATCAGGATCACTTGCCTTTAGTTCTTCAATATTGATTTGCACCAAGGAAATGACAGTTATTTGGAATCTGTTGGGATATGTGCCATAAGAAAGGCCAGGATACTCAAAACTGATTAACTGGTTTAATAAAAATAAAAGAAAAAGTAATAGCAATCTTACATTCCTTCTGATGCTGGGAACCCTGGGTGATGCAACATCAGATGAGCCCCTTCACACTGATCATGACACACTGTGCAAATCACCTCCGTGGTGATGTTCATCGGTGTCACTGTTTTTCTCATCTTTATAGGACTTTTTTTGAGCAAGTAAAGCTATCAATCTGCTACCTGCAGAATATTGAACTTTCTAGATGGCACACCAAGGTTCACTGAGAGTGTTAACATTCTTACACATAATCCATAGGAATGAACCTCCATAGGAATACCACCTCCATTAGAGGTGGTATTGTTAAAGGCAGTATATACAAATGTCACGGTATGTGCTCAGATTATATCAATCACTTATGTTAAAACATACAGGTGTCTACAGCCAAGGTATATGTTTAAACTCTGATGAGATTCTGCTTGAAGCCACTGACCTCTCATACTTTTATCAGAGTTTCTCATGGATTTTCTTCAAATTCTATTAAATAAGGAGATGAATTAACAAAATGGGCAACCTAAAGTATCTGTCATATTCAATGTACAGGATCCAAAAATGGCAAGGTTAGGGCTCAGGCTCAATGTGTGTGATGTACATGTTTGTATAGCTTATCAAAAAGCAGGGCCACATGGCCCAGGAAGAGGAAAAAAAAAGAATGAAAGAAAATGTTTCCCTTTAGTGATGGTATTGAGTGAAGTTGTTTAACTTTCTGTATTGTAAACCTGGAATGTTGTTCACTGACCCATATGATTTTATATATGCTACCTTTGTAGTTTAAGCTGCGAAGATCTAACGATACAAGAAAAGAAAGGTACATAGAGGTTTTATCTTTCATTTAATACAGATGTTGGAATCAGAAGAAAATATGTTTCTGGGTACATACGTATTTTCTGATGCCTCTGCCAAATTAACATGTTCAATGGTGTACTTATTTAAAAAAAATAATTCTGTGTTTATCCACAAAGATCCTTCCCTGGGCATTCCTGTGCCATGTAGAAGTATGTTCAGCTCAAAGATGATTGTTTAAGCAGACAGTCTTTTATTTCATGATGAATGAATATGGCATTAGCTGGAGAAGACTGAAATTATAATTGGTTTTAAACATAAAAACACAACAACATCAATTCCTAGGTGTTTTGGAAGCAATGTTCATTTGAACAGTTCTTGTGTTGTCAGTGTGCCTATTTAAATGGGTAAATGAGGTTTACTATCTGCCTTTGGTTTGTCTATATATTGTCATTAAGAAGGTCCCTGAGACTGGAATATATAAAGCTTAGGACAGTGGATGAAATCATAATGGTAGTGAAAAATTTTCCTTGGCATAACATATTTGACTAGACACCTAAGTTTGCTGGTCATTTCCCTCCTTCCACATCACTCTTTTCCTGAAAAACTGAAACCTCTCGTTGCTCCAGTAGGATATGTTGCAGGTATATGACTAAAAAGTTTATTAAAAAAAAAAAAAAAAAAAAAAGTATCTCTAGACACCACTGGCATTTGATTACTGTTTCCATCGTTGATAACAGGTTTGAACTACAGGTCAAACACTTACTTGACAGCAATCAGAAAAAAAACCACCTTAGACTTAAAAGACAGGTATCCATACTTAGCCCAGCTGTAAAATTTAAACCCATGCCCAATACAAAATAAATCAGAGGGGAAACTGAACTATAATTTTACTGAGATCAAGGGGAAGCTTCAGACTAATTTTTAGAGACACAGTTTGCAATGCATGCTGTAGGGAATAAAATACGTGGGTTTAATTATCAACAACAGGCCTAAGGACACAATCAGATTAAATTTAAACATGTGTGTAAGAAACAAAATAAATATAGATATAAGGAGATGGGAACAGATACAAATCAATCTCAAGGGAGGTGAGAAGGAAAGGGATTAATAATTAAAATGTATATACTAGTTGTTTATTCTTAGAGTTGTACCTGTGAGCATGACAAATATGAATTTCTTAGACTTTATGATGCTGTGTCAGAGTTTCATGAGGAATTGAAAAATAATTTTATAATTGAGTAGATCATCCTCAGAAATAGTAAACTATGAACAATTTGTATTTATCATGAAACTTAAATACACACGGTTCTACAATCACCATCTTATATTGTCTGTACAAATATTCAGTATGTTCCCTGAATAAAAAATTCTCCCCATTTTAAATTGCTTTGTTTTGGGTAAAGTTATTGCTGTCTTTTTTCTTATTGAAAAGATTCTAGGCACGTCTACACAGCTAATTGCAAGTCAGAGGACTCAAGCAGTACAATCCTGAGTGCCTACATGCTTAATTTTCAATTTATTCCCCAACTCTTATTAGGATTTCTTCAGCTATTTTTCTCCAACAAAATTTCTCAAGCAAGTGGTAGCTCTAAGCAGTTTTGATATGATCCAGTCTGTGTCATTTGGCCTTGGAGCCAAGGATCTGTTCTTTACTCTCTTTTTCCCAATAATAGTACTAGAAATAGGACCAAAAAAAAAAAAAAAAAATTCACCTTTGCAGTACAGGTGCAAGGACCAGCATGATTTTTATAATTTCCATTCCATATGAATTCACAATGACTAATAAAATTTTAATGATAGTGTATAATATTTGTTAGTATACACTTCTGGAATGGCCTTTAAACTGTGGGGGCTATGATAGATGTTTCTTTAAACATCTTTGATTTTTTCTTGGATTTATATTTATATTTGGAGTTTAGAAACAAACAAACAAAACAAAACAAAAACCACCA
>JANHGN010001348.1:20000-62247 GCA_024605025.1 Megaceryle maxima | reverse complement strand
AGTGCTGTGCTTTGCATTGAGAGCTGGAAAGGTGCTGAGAACACACCCGTGTTGTGGCTACTGCTGGGCAGGGCTCATACAGCACCAAGGCTGTTTTTCCAACATTCCCCTTGCAGTGGGATGGAGTGCACAAAATCTTGGGAGGGGACACAACCTGGACAGCTGACCCAAACTGACCAAAGGGATATTCCATACCATATGACATCAGCTTAACAATAAAAGCTAGAAAAAGGTGGAGGAGAAGGGAGCATCTGCTTGTCCTCCATAGAAACTGCTATGTGTTTGAAGCCCTGATTTCTGAAAAGGAGACAGACATTGCCTGCTGATGGGAAGTAGAAAATAAATCATTGTTTTATTTTGCTTCCACATGTGACCTTGCATTGCTTTTCATTAAACTGCCCTTGTCTTAACCCATGAGTTTCATCTTATTTTATTCCCCCTGGTCCAACTGAGGGGGGGGGTGATAGAGCGGCGTGGTGATCACATTCTGTGATTCTGTGAAATGCCCTGTGGGGGTGGTTACAGCATTCGGATTAACTGGCAGTGCAGAGGTAAACCCATCTGGGCTGCTGGATCATGTCAAGATATTGCTGCTCGAGTAGAGAACCTGGTTATGGAATACATGGATGCCCATGTACCCAAGGGTCAGGACACTGAAGAACATCAAACAACCAGCAGGTGGATCAGGCTGCCAAGACTGGAGTGGCTCAGGTGGGTTTGGACTGGCAACATAAGGGTGAATTATTTATAGCTTAGTGGGCCCATGACTCCTCAGGTCACCAAGGAAGGGATCTAACATATAGATGTGCTTGTGATTGAGGGGTGGACTTCACCATTGACATTATTGCACAGGTTATCCATGAATGTGAAACATGCTGCAGTTAAGCAAGCCAAGCAGTTAAATCCCTTGTGGTTTAAAGAACAATGGCTGAAATATAGAGAGACCTAGAAATCTGATTATATCACACTCCTTCAACCCCACCAAGGCAAGCGCCACATGCTCACAATGGTGGAAGCAACCACTTGGATGGCTGTAAACATATCCCATGCCCCATGCCACTGCCCAGAACACTATCCTGGGCCTTGAAAAGCAAGTCTTATTGTGACATGGCACCCCAGAAAGAATCACGTCAGACAATGGAACTAATTTCTGAAACAACAACATAGGCACCTGGACCAAGAAGCATTGTATCAAGTGGGTGTTCACATCCCCTATCATGCACCAGCCTTTTGGAAAATTGAATGATACAATGGACTGTTAAAAAATACACTGAGAGCAGTGGGGGGGTGGGACCATCAAATATTGGGACACACATTTAGCAAAAGCCACCTGGTTAGTTAACACTAGAGGATTTGCCAATCGAGCTGGACCTGCACAGTTAAAACTTCCATGTACTGTAAAAGGAGATAAAGTCCCAGTAGTGCACATGGATAATATATTAGGGAAGATGATCTGGGTGTTGTGAGTCCTGCTTCAGGCAAAGGCAAACCCATCTATGGGATTGCTTTTGCTCAATGGCCTGGGTGCACCTGGTGGGTGATGCAGGAGGATGGAGAAGTCCAATGTGTACCTCAAGGGGATTTAATTTTGTGTGAGAACAGACAGTGAGTTAAATTGTATGATGTTAATTGCTTAAATAACCCTGCTACTGTATATCATCACCACACCATCTGTAGTGTCAATGGTATTACGGTAAGAACCACTCAAATCAATGAGGGATGTCATGTCCTGCTCAATCCAGGGGGAGGGAAGAAAGGAGTGATGGAGGTTCGGTGATTTGCTTGGGTTGAATTAAGATTTAGACCATAGGTCAATAGCATAAAAAAAGTTTAATTCTTAATTCCCTGATTAAAACTATGTATGATGTATTTTAAGGAAAGAGAGGGTAAAGAGGAAAGAGAGAGAGAAGAGAGAGTGTAAAAGTAGGTCAAGTTCCCACTACCCAGGGTTCCAGCAACATCTCACCTGTTACATTCCTTGGGGGGGGGTCTTCAGTGGTGAGCACACACCTGCCAGTGTGCTTGAGCCTTTTTTTATTCCCTGCTAAGAGGGGTGTTTCTTGACTATCTCTTGATTTGCATGGGAAGTGTAGAGAAGTGGTAACCACCATTCAGTTCCTTTCATGTGTGAGAGGGGGAAGGGTAGCATTAACTCTTTCCACCAATTGAGTCAGTGGTTGCAGAGATCCTGTATTTTATTACCCTTTGCCTGTTAGGCAGCACATGCGAAAACTTGGCAAAGTGATAAGGCCACTTATCTTTCTATGCATTTCACTCCCCCCTGAGCCAGCATATTTTGTCCCTTGTTCTAACTGCAAGGCTGATTCTCACGTAGGCTTGTTCAGGTCAGAGTGTTCCTCACACAATGTTTGAGACATCAACTCATTCAGATCAGAGTTCAACAAGGATGAACTTTGATGAAACCGAGTGAGGGGCAGTGGCGATGGAACTTGAACTGGCTTCATCAACTGGCACCCAGCAACTTCCTCAAGACCAACACCTTCAATCCACAGATCATAAACATGGGCTGCATCAGACAGACCAGCCTTGAGCTCTGGATGCAGCATTCAACAATCTGCCACCATCTGTCCTGCCCTGAAAAACTGTTACACAGATGGAGTGTCTAGGTCATGGATTAAATGAACTCAATGGACTCATTAAAGGGATGGCCCATATATTAAAAGAATGATATGTGTGTGTGTGTATATATATATGACAGGAAAAGTAGTGGTAAATAGAAAGTGTAGGATCTGGGCAGGACATAGATGGTATAGAATAAGGGGTGGAAAATGTCCTGGGTTTGGCTAGGATAGGGTTAATTTTCACAAGAAGCTGTGAGGGGCCACAACCAGGATCACAGAATCACAGAATGTTAGGGGTTGGAAGGGACCTACAAAGATCATTGAGTCCAACCCTCCCTGCCAGAGCAGGACAAAACTAGGGCAGATCACTCAGAATGCATCCAGACAGATCTTGAAAGTCTCCAGAGAAGGAGACTCCACAACCTCTCTGGGAAGTCTGTTCCAGTGCTCTACAACCCTTACAGTAAAGAAGTTCTTCCTCATGTTGAGGTGGAACTTCCTGTACTCAAGCTTGAATCCATTGCCCCTTGTCCTATGACAAGGCACAAGTGAAAAGAGGTTATCCCTGCCTTCTTGGTGCCCAGCCCTCATGTATTTATAGACATTAATGAGATCCCCTCTCAGTCTTCTCTCTGGACTAAAAAGCCCCAGGTCTCTCAACCTTTCCTCATAAGGCATGTGCTCCAGTCCCTTCATCATCCTCTTAGCCCTCTGTTGGAGTTTCTCAAGTAGATCTCTGTCCCTCTTGAACTGGGGAGCCCAGAACTGGATGCAGTACTCCAGGTGAGGTCTCACTAGGGCAGAGTAGAGGGGAAGGAGAACCTCCCTTGATCTGCTGGATACACTCTTCTTAATGTACCCCAGGATACCATTGACTTTCTTGGCCACAAGGGCACATTGTTGTGCCATGGAGAACTTGTTGTCTATCAGGACTCCAAGGTCCTTTTCTACGGAGCTACTCTCCAGCAGATCTCCTCCTAACATGTACTTGTGCATTTTGTTGTTCCTTCCCAGGTGCAGGACTCTGCACTTGCTCTTGTTGAACCTCATTAGGTTCCTCTTTGCCCAGCTCTCCAGTCTGTCCAAATCTTGCTGAATGGCCACACAGCCTTCAGGTGAATCAGCCAATCCTCCCAGTTTCATGTCATCAGCAAACTTGCTGAGAAGACACTCTGTCCCCTCATCAAGATCATTGATAAAGATGTTGAACAGGACTGGACCCAGCACTGATCCCTGGGGTACTCCACTAGTTACAGGTCTTCAGCTGGACTCGGCACCATTGATCACCACTCTTTGGGCTTTATTGTGTAGCCAGTTCTTAATGCATTCCACTGTCCACTCTTCCATCCCACAATTCCTGAGCTTGTTCATGAGGATATTATGGGAGACTGTGTCAAAAGCCTTGTTAAGGTCAAGATAGACTACATCCACTGGTCTCCCTGCATCTATCCATTCAGTCACAGCTTAAGACTACCAGGAATCATCCCGAACTAAATAAAGTTAAATAAATTTTAAACTTAAATAAGTGTTTACATAAGTGTTTGTATTGGTTTATCTGGATTATTTAAAAGTCTTACAACTCACCCTCATGGTCAAGGTTTCTGTTAATCCTGTACCATCCCACTGAACTCTGTAGATATAAATGAGAGCAGAATATGGTCTATGATATTGTATTGCTAAAAACATCTATTTGTGGAAAGGATTGCTCCAAATAAATTCTACTGCAACTGACACAAGTCATCTTTTATTAGACAATGTTCTGAAAAACATTAGCCCCCGAAGTGAAAGTAAAGACAAGATTGTAACAGAATCATAAACAATGTTGCTGCAACTTGCCAAATATGTAATATTTAATAATATGAAGTGACAGAAATCCTGGAATTCTTATGCTTTAAAGCCATCCACACTCAGAAACTGGTTGAAAAATAACAGCATGTATTTATATGATTCATGTAAAATTCTACTGGTCTGTCTGAAAAAGGGTATCCTGTTAAATGAAGTATCATTAAAAGCCCCCAGCTAAGAAGAAACCAAATGATAGCCAGTGTCTAGCCACATTTTAAAAATACATCCTCTACTTAGAATGGGAAGTCAATGAATGTTGTTAATTCATGAGTGTTGTGCTGCATGTTCCTAAATAGCTCGATTGTTTCCCTAATGCAAACAGTGAAGGGCTTACGGAAGAGCTGCAGTAGTCAAGTCAGACAAACAAAATATGGATTAAAGTTTTAGCAAGTGGGCTAGAAAGAGCATAGGTCTCAGCCCAGCTAGATTCCAAAGACAGTAGTAAGACACTTTAATTACATGATTGATGTGGACTTCAAAAGAAAGCACCGAATCCACAATGACCCCAAGGTCACAAGCATTATCTGAAAGATAAAAGAACTACCACAAATGGAAACTACCACAGATGACACCTGAGACCTCTGCGCCAGTGAACTAATCAATAGCAACTCAGTTTTGTCTGTGTTAAGTTTAACAAAATTTGAAGTTACCCGTGATTAAATATCACAGAGGCAATTACACAAAACATCAAACTTCTTTATAGGCTCTGCAGGGACTGGGAGGATATCCGAATATCATCTGCATACAAATGACACAGCAAGCAGGGTGTCAGAATAATGTTAACTAAGGGAAGTGTATAAATAGAAATCAAAATTGAAACCATAAGAGACTTACAGCCTTCCTAAAGAATGAATTCCCTCCAGAAGAGAATTTTGTCAATACGTATAAAAAAGCAAAGACAAACTAGTCCAAGCTCCAAACAGAATTAAAGAAAGGCCTGATAAATAGTCACTGGAAATTCAACACCTAGTAAAACACATGATCTCTTAAGTAATTTAAATATTTTATTCACCTTCATTAATACTTCTGGAAGCAGTAAGTCACAGTGAAGTCAGTGGTTCTGTTTTCTTTAACAGGAATAGCTTAAGCTACATGGAGGTATTACTGATGTTCTCAGCCTTTCTCTGTAGACATCAGTAGTATTGTTGAATCGCAATAATGCACCAATATGGGAAGACAATTGCCACTTCTTGAAAGGCAGTGCTGCAACAACTTCCAGCATCTCATCTGCCTTTGGAATTATAAAAATTCCAGGCACAGTCAGAAGTGGAGTTAAGTTGTTGTTAAAGAACTGAGAGTAACTGTGCATACATTCAAGCCGGATGGAAGCTCAACTTGACAGGGAAAATATCAGGACAGGAGTAAGAAGAAAAAGGAAAGGTCCACAAGTGGGGGAATTTCCAGACAAACTGTGGCAATGGCCAAAAAAATCTAGGTCATTTCCAAAAAATTAATGTGGGAATTAATAATTATTTATGACTGTAAAACTGACATTAATTATAGCAAGTTTAGTAGTATTCTTATCACTTAGATTTGATGTTATTACAGCTAGATGGAAAGAGCATACAAATTACCTAAAAAAGGACTTTTAGCTCACCTACAGGGTTTTTTTTCCTATCATGTTTGCACTTCTTGACCATGTTAGTGCAGGATCTGAGCCAAAAGCAGTCACAATGTAATATGGATGGAGGATGAAAACTTACTTAATCTTAGAAAGATTGCAAGGAAGGACAGGAGCAGACTTCAACAGAAGGCAATGTCAGGCTACAGCTTAAAATGCTCTCTGAGGTAAAAAAACCCCAGAATATCAGCTAATTAAATAGAAACCTGTATATAAAGGTTTACTGCGGGGTTTTTTTAATCTGAGTTCTGTTGGGATTTTTAAGAGATATAACTGATCTCAATAACCAAATATAACCAAATACAGAGAAAATAAATACAAAGACAGTTGTTCCCCAAAATCAATTCTTGGTTTCTAATAAATTGAGACAGGGAAGAGGGATCAGCCATTGACCATATGTTTCCTCCGCCACCTTGATTTAGTGGCAAAATTTGACCTTTGCTCTTCAGTTCAAAAGTCCAAGCCTTCTATAAGCTTACATAATGAGATGTCAGCTGTAAGGCAATAGTGTAATGAAACTCAGGTGTGGATTTAGCAGGACAGCCAAGGGGGATGTGACCTCCTTCTCTCCCCCATTGTTCCCCCCTCTCCCCTGCTCCACTTTATACTCTGAAGCCCATCCCCATGCCAGTGACTGCTACTGGGTCCATGCGGTCCAGCTATGAGTCCTGTGAGGAGAAGCCATGATCCAGGATTTAGCTCTCCTGTTTAGGTCAGGTAATCATAGAACGTATTGGGTTGGAAGGGACCTCTAAAAGGCATCTAGTCCTAACCTCCTGCTGTGAGCAGGGACATCCTCAACCAGATCAGGTTGCTCAGAGCCCCATCAAGCCTGACCTTGAATGTCTCCAGGGATGGGGCCTCCAACACCTCCCTGGACACCTGTTCCAGTGCTCCACCACCCTCAGAGTAAAGAACTTCTTCCTAATGTCCAATCTCAATCTACCCTTCTCTAGTTTAAAACTATTGCCTCTCATCATATTGCTACATGCCCTTGTAAACAGGCCCTCTCCAGCTTTCTTGTAGGCCCCTTTCAGGTACTGGAAGGCTGCTATTAGGTCTTCCTGGAGCCTTCTGTTCTCCATACTGAACAACCCCAACTCTCTCAGCCTGTCTTCACAGGAGGTGTGCTCTGGCCCTCTGATTTCAATTTTTGTGTCCTCCTCTGGGCCTGCTCCATCAGGTCTGTGTCCTTCTTGTGTTGAGGGCTCCAGAGCTGGAACAGTACTCCAGGTGAGATCTCACCAGAAGAGAACAGAATGGCAGAATCACCTCTCTTGACCTGCCGGCCACACTTCTTCTGATGCAGCCCAGGATGTGATTGGCCTTCTGGTCTGTGAGTGCACACTGTTAGGTCATGTCCAGCTTCTCATTCACCAGCACATGTCCACCCTTGAAACAGTGCTATCTGCTCCTGCTGTCTGCAGCGTCACGGTCTGAGATTAGGTGCAGGAATGGGCTCAGAGAGCCTGGTGGGACTCGGAAGTACTTCTCAGCTCCAGGAACACATCACAGTCATGTCTCAAGTATTGGGGCAAAATGTTAAGTGTTTGCCTCCCATCTTTGCCCTTGATGGCCTGATGCCCATAGGAAGGAAACTCCAGAAGATGCATAGGTTATAATGGGGCTTATCTTGGCTCAAGTCAGGTCCCAGTTCTGGACAATCAGTGCTTGCAGAGGTTTGGTCATGGTGGGCTAAAACTTCAGTGTGTGACCCTACTTGACTAACATAAAAAAACACAGTAAAGAATGAGAAACTTGATCAAAAATTATGTACATTTCGCCTGAAAGTGGAATGGTTTGGACAGTAAGGACAAAGAAATCCACTCTACATCCTCCTGGTTAGAAACTCCTGCATAGAAGAACATACTAGTTCTACTACCTGCTTGGAAAGGAATTTAAAACTACATCACAAAAATCTAAAGGAATCACAAAGGAATCTAAAGCTACAGGTTAGGGATAGATCTGCTGGAAAGCATCTCCACAGAGAAGACCTTGGAGTTCTGGTGGACAATAAGTTATGCATGGAACAGTAATGTGCACTTGTGGCCAAGAAGACCATGTGTATCCCGGGATGCACAAAGAAGAGTGGGTCCAGCAGGTTGAGGGAAGTTCTCCTCCCTTTCTACTCTGCCCTAGTGAGACCACATCTGGAGTATGTGTCCAGTTCTGGTCCCCCCAGTTGACGAGGGACAGGGAATATTAGAGAGAGTCCAATGGAGGCTACGAGGATGATTAAAGGACAGGCACATCTCTCTTATGAGGACAGGCTGAGGGACCTAGGGCTGTTTAGCCTGGAGAAGAGTAGACTTAAGAGGAGACCTTATCAATGTTTACAAATATCTGAAGGGCAGGTGTCAAGTAGAAGAGGTCAGTCTATTTTCAGTGGTACCTTGTGACAGGATGAGGGGTAATGGTCACAAGCTAGAACACAGGAAGTTTCACCTCAACATGAAGAAAAACTTATTTCCTGTGAGGGTGACGGAGCACTGGAACAGACACCCCAGAGAGGTTGTGGAGTTTCCTTCTCTAGAGACTTTCAAAACCTTCTTGGACTTGTTCCTGTGTGGACTGCCCTAGGTGATCCTGCTCTGGCAGGGGGGTTGGACTTGATCTCCAGAAACCCTTCCAACCTCTACCATTCTATGATGATATGATCATCTCTAGACCAGAGAACTGCCTGTGTACATGGTTAGAAATATATCCTTATTATAACTATCGTAACTAGTTACAAGGATCACTACTATTTCCTCTAGTTTATTACAGACTTCTCCCTTTGTTTTCCATTTCAGATTTAGATGTTTTTGTTGGTTTTTTTTTTGCTTTTTGGGTTCTTGGGTTGGGTTTTTTTAATAACAACACCAGAAATTAAATTTTAATATTTTCATTTCAGTTTAAAAAAAAAGTATAATTTGACAGGAAATTAATAATTTTGGATCTACAAAAAACTTCAGAGGGAAATGACCATGAAGCAAACAAAACCTGCCAACAATCCAGACAACTCTGAGCATAAGCAACAAAAAATAAATTCACCTGTCCACCTTGTCAGAGTTTTTTCTTAATTCCTTTGGTTTTCTTAACTCTTGAGAAAAATGAGTCCCTTCTTTAAATCCCCTGCTGGCTATATGACATATAAAAATAGCTCTTAACTCTTTCCTGAAAACTTTTCCATGTCATGAACTTTTTTATACTATCTCAGGCTTTCTACAAGGCATAACATGTAAAGGTGAGGTTAGTATTTCACATTGTCTTCTTACCACCAGTCTTACAAAGACAAAATCCATCATGGCCCCAGAATGATTTTCTCTCTAGTCCTACTTGGTGTTGCCCTGCTTTATGGTTAAATATCATTTAGATCAGAAATAAGACATACAGACACTGGTATTCATATGACACTTCTAAATATTTTGTACACCACTTTCACATCTATCATTTTGCAATTTCCAGACATTTAGGTTTCGTAAAGTTGAGACTTATGCTGTCCAAGTGTTGTAAATCTGGGAGAAATAGTCTGTCCGTTTTCAGCGACATTAACATACTTTAATGTCTATTAATGTATATCTTTGATCCTATGGTCAGGTTTGCTGAGTCAATTATTCTTCAGTGGGAGCAGCTGACATGGAGCAGTTCTTATTTCTCTGTTTTCTAGGTTTTCATATTTATGGGAACAAATCCACAGAAAAGGTTCCTTAAAAAAACTGTATTGCTTGAACAAAAGTCATACAGGTGACCTCTTCCAGGTCTAGCTGCAGTAGGCTGAGACATAGCAGCCCAGCTGTACCCCCAGCTTGCAGACAACTTCACAGCAAAGGATGCAAAAGCAAGTATTTGCAAGTTCTCCATTAGCAGCAGTTCACAGTCCAACATACAGGAGGCAAGTGGTGTTAAGCACTGACAGTTCAGTAACAGCTTTGGTTCCCCTAAGCCATAAATTCAGTTTCAGATTGTCTATTACCATACCAAAAATACCACCTAGTACAAGCTCATCCTGGCAGGACCAGCGTGATGAAAAGATACTGGAATGCTATCTTTCTCTATCAGCATGGTTACAACAAAGTCATAGGCTTTTTCACCCCTCCATCCTTATACATTTTTCAGCCAAAGTTCTTGCCTACCTTTCAATGCAGGCTCCAGAGCCCTGTAGTATCTATTTCCTTTTGGACACTGGCATCGGATCTTGGCCATTATGTCTACACACAGCAATTGCAACAGATGCCATTGCAGTAAAGCCAGAACCAAGCCCCAGGTCAAAACCAGCTGTACTGGACACCCACACACATCAGCTCTGCTGGGAAAAACTTAACATCTCCCCTCCTTGCCTTGGAGGAGGTCTTGCAGAACACATCTGTGCTGCAACTATTTCATTGGTCCATGCCTCCCATTTTCTGCCTCTTGTCTCCTGCCTTCTCTATGCAGTCCACAGTGAACAGAAAGCTGATGCCAAGCCTCGATGCAGCCGCATCATTTGCCTGGTCCTGCCAGGCATGGATACATGCTGCTGCTGCTATTTCTGTTGCTCAAGGGAGAGGCAAAAATAGTGCATGGTACTTGTAATGCCAAGATTCCTGGGGCATTTTGGCCTGCCCGTGGCATGGTACTTTTTTATGAAGCTATTTCCCGGGTCACCAGTTGACCTTGGAAATGGAAAGCAGGCCCTGTCTAAGCGAACTGCCCCAAAATATTCCTGCTGTGTGGCGGGGCTGGTGTCCTCATATGCACAGGGCAGACAAGCAGGGAGCTGTCTAGGATACCAGTGACACGTGCTGGCAGAAAATCACCACTGCATGCTTTTGCTAATTTGGCTCTGCCTAGTACTGATTTCTAAACTCCCTTAAGTCTTCCTTGCCTGGCTATCCAGCAGGTTAAGGCTCTGATACCCTCATCATGGAGCCATGGCTGCTCAGGGCTGCTGCAAGAGCTTCCGCGGCTTCCTCCTCCCAGCAGAACCATGAATTTTAGAAGCATTCAGTAATTTTTTCATTAGTATGATATGTGTACTAGGCTCTTATTCTTTCTTCAAGTAACACAGGTATCTTTCACAAGACTGTTATAGAGAAACTGTATCTTCCCTAGTAGTTAGGCTAGTTAATACTCTCCATAATAAAGGAATCTTGTGATTTTTTCCATTGCCCATCTCTCATAGCTTCACTGTTTGCTCTAAGGCTTTGATACACTGCAAAAGAAACACCCTCCTGCTTCAGAAGTGTCTTTTTTTTCTCTAAAACTATCTTCTGCTACAGCTGAGCAAAACCTATTAGTTATCCTGCTTTCTTCTCTTGCTCGTGTACATCACATATGCAAATTATAATTAATTTTAAACTTACCTGAAAATATCCTAAGAAATAACACATCCAAACTACATAATTTCATTATAATTAAAATTGAAGCTGCAAAGTACTCAAAAGTTGGAAAAGTACAAAATCAAGGATGGCTACGCAACCGTAGTTTGTTTCTAGTGTGTATGCATTCTGGTATTATTTGAAAAAAAGCTGTTTAAAATTGTTCATCTTTCTTCTGACAGCAGGATCCCCTGCACCGGGTAGCTCACAGATCAAAAAAATTATTTGCCTGGGAAATAGTGATACTATCATCTCATAATCTTCGAGCCTGGTTCTGTAGGATTGAGGAGGGGGGACACAATAAGAGAAGTAGGCTTTGAAATTTTGTTTGCTTGTTTTATATATAATATTAATTACTCTGCTGGGGGATAGAATAATATTGCTTTCAAACATGTCAGTGCTGTGGACTAACAGGTTCCAGTCTCAGCTATACTGACTTGTCTGCCCACAGACTGTAAGCTCTGGCTTGACAGCTGCATACCCATCCTTTAGGCAAAATTTTAACCAAAAAAAACCCCAAATTCTAACTCCCTAGCTCTGTTTTCCACTGATCTTAGAAACCACATAACATTTCATTAGAAATTTTCCTGTGATCATTGGCCAAAGTATATAATCTTTATTCAATATTTTTCTACCACTGACTACACATATTGGTTATTTTCATTTAAAAGATTTGTATGCACCGACCATCATGGCATTTGGATGCATGACAGTGCTATTCTCAGCTAGAAAAGAATCCAAATAGGACCAAAGGGAATATGATGAAGCAGCCAAGACAAATTTCTATGTCTTAAATTTATTACATTTGTAGATTTTTTGTTAGGGTGATGGTCTTTTAAGACAGGCTTACTGGCAAAACATATGATAACCATACAAATTGCAAAGCCTGGCGTAAGTGCTTCCAGATCAAAGAGCTAGAAACCAGCAGAAAATGCATGTAGATCACATTCAGATCTTTAAAACAACTACAGTCACAAAAACAAACCTGGGCATACCTTAAATGGTAAGCCTTTTATTTCTCATTAAACATTAAGGACTATGATTGCTTATTAGAAAATAATGGTGCACTGAATGCATTCTGAATGGCTTGGACGCATTACACCCACCAAGCCAACATCAGAAACCAATGCAGGCCTTGTCATGTTTTCAGAATACAAAACCCAGGTACCTCTGTGTTTACAGTTTCAGGCATATGAAAATTACCCCACAAATGACAGCTTTTCAAAAACACATTAATAATAAGGGATGTCTGCAGCAGCTAACTTAGAACCTGACAGCAACATGTGCGTGTTTCTCAATGTGAAACATTTGTACTTTCTGCACTCCACTGGATATGCTTGTGCCATGAATTTGAGGCATCCAAGGGCTCTGATTCCCATGACCTACTAACAGTCATGCAAAGCAAAGAACCTGTACAGCACAACAAATTCCTGTCTTCGTATTTCCCCCCACTTGACAGCAGGGCCAGGGAGTTAGAGCTCTTGTGCTGCTTACAGTGCATTTCATGCAGGAGTGATTCTCAAGGGGCTATCTCCATAAAGTTTAAGACCCTTTTAGATAGAAGACTGGTTGCGAAAAAAAAAAAAAAGAAAGAAAGAAAAAATCCCCTTAGCATAACTGAGAATCAGGTTTGTTGTGTACTTTGTGAATACTAAGACACCAAAGTGTTTAATTGAAGGTGGGAACAAATTTGTGTATTAAATTTTGAGCATGGCTATGTTCCAAGAATGAAAAATAAGTATTGTCAGAGTGAAAATAAAATTATGACCAGTAAATAAAATAAATTAAATTTAAAAAGATCAGGATGTCTTAGAAATTGTTGGCCAAATGCGATGTAATAAAGATGGCTTCATTATGAAAGATGACATGCAAGAAAGTTGAGAAAATCTGCTCATTAGTTCAAATAGGAAAATCTTTAGTGTTCTATAATTGATATAAAATGTTACTTAGCATTTGAACCTCTTCACCTGAGTTTCTAACAGGTACCAAGAGAGTTTAATAGTAGCCACATTGATTGGTTTCAGCAAGTGCTTTAAAACCATAAAAACAGAACTGGGCTGATGTGTTAACTGATTTTGCTCCTTCTATGGGTATGAAAAAGGATTCTCCTAGGTTTATATGCCAAAAAGACAGGAAAAAAAATACTCTATGATGCAAACAGCTTATGGCAAGTCTCTGACAACAGGTAATACATAAAGGTAAGAGAGGACAAGGAAATCATGCTAAGCAATGTTCATAGCATATTAATAATCTAATGACTATCAAGGTAACAGTAATGGCAAGACAGAGCTTAGATACAGAAATGAAGTACAACAGTGGATACCAAATAGACAAGTATTATAAAAGTAGTGTGGATGGATTTAGGAATGTATTGTCAATTCAAGGCTGTCTTTCTTTTGGGTGAAGTCCAGCCTGTTCTTTCCTTGCTTTCTTCAATGTGCCTTTTCTTGGTACAGGTACCCCACATGAAGTAGTGCTGAACTTAGGACTCCCCTTTCCCAAATCTCCAGCCACATGAACAGTTTGAGTTTGCATTACCCTCTCTGTGGCTACATAGCGCTTAAATCTCTTAACATAAAGGCCTTTCAAAAGAGATTCTAGACTGAGTGTTCTTTCTTTTAGTACCATGAGAAACAGGCAATAAATCTAAATGAAATAATACAGGTCCTCTATGCATCCCCATGTCTCCATTTCCTCATTTTCTGGAGAAGTCTTTAGGCTGAGGCCCAAATTTTCCAGGTTCTTTCTTCTCTTCCTCTTGCATGTGGCTCTCCTCTAGCCTGGTGAATCTCCCCTTGTTCAGAAAAGCAACTTGTTATTAATTCTTCTTTGGCTCTCTAAAATGGCTTCTCATACTTTCTACAATGGCTCCCAGGCTCTGTTCCATGTTGGTAGGTTGACTCTTGGTCAGTTTTGTCATATAAACATAGCTCCTGGGAAACTGATCAACAGATTAGTTTCAAGCTCCTCTGAATTATTTTTATGGGCCAACACTTTTTACAGTAGTATTTCATACAAAAAATGGGCATCTTTGAGGGAGAAAAGATAAGGAAAGAGATGAAAGACCATGGGAGTAGAGATGGAATAAGGAGTACCTGTTGAGAAGTAATAAGAGAGCAGGAAAAGATTAAAAAAAGAAAATAAATGCTGCTTTCTGCTTAGTGCCTTGCATTTATTTATAGTTTATGTTCTTACGCTGGTATTTTGGAGGAGAATGGACCTATGTGTTGTGATTAACAGCACATTGAGCTGAAGAGTCAGAAGCATCCTCACTAAGTAGCACCCCGTTGTGAAGGCATAAACATGATGATGACAACGCATTGTACCACATCACAGCCTGGGGCTCCTTGAGAGCTCCTGCGACTGGGAAAGGCTATGTGTCAGAGTGCATGGGGCTATCAGCAGCACATTGTGACACATTTACTGTGAGGGGATTGACATACATTCAGTGTGAGTAACTTTTACTGCAGAATAGGCATGGTTGTGACTAGTCAGTGAAGCTGAGTGTGGTCATATTAAAAGTTCTTGTGAAAAAGGGCAGAGGAGAATCAGAATGGAGACTACAGGAATCAGTACTTCTGTTTGCACTGAGGGCAGCTGAGGCTGGAAAGCCTAGTCTTCTGCACCATCTTCTTCGGGGCTGCATATTCCTATTAATTACTAATTCTTCATGCTAAGGAGGTGAACAAAGGTATGCTTCCAAGTATGATTAGAAAATCAGTGCTTGGGAGCTAACTCAATGGACCGCAATGACTTCCCCAGCTTCTTAGTAGGAAATCACTTCTGTGACTTAGTCACTTTTTTATAGTGTGCTTCTCAAGAATTTAAGAGAGGTAAAATGGAATGAAATATTACCCTTATAGATAAAAAAAAATATTAGGATTAAACAAACATATGAAAGGTATACATGAACTGTCTGCTTTTATGTGGAAGTTTATTTCTAGAACATGTATTTATTTAGAGGTTTTAACTGTTATGTCTTTTATTTGCTATATGAATCCTAAATAATATTTACTTATTCCTCCTCTAAATGCAAGGAAGTAACAGAAAATATAGGGAAAATAAATAGGAAATACATTACTTCAGAAAAGGCAGCTGCAGCTTATACCATGTTTACTGGTTTTACCCTATCCATTTACTAAAGCCATTTTCCTTAGTCCTTAGGAGAGGAGCCCATGTCAAGGATTAACTGCTTGCCCAGTGTTTCTCCTGTAGTCAACATTTGCTATCTAGAGATTTCTATAGAGGAACTGAGAAGCTGGACTAGCTGCATATTCTAAACCGATAAAAAATAATATATATGTACATATTAGTTTAGCTTCTTTATTTCTTTTGTGATGTTTTGGATATTAAGTGATAGATTTTGATGTTTGGTCTTCAAAAGCAACTTCAGCAGAAGTCACTGACAAAAAAACCAAAACCAAAACCAAAACCAACCAAACAAAAAAATCCAACAATAAAACCCAAACCAATCGAACAAAGAAACCCCACAAACCAACCATAAAAAAAATATGAAACCAACAAAACCAACCAACCAAAAACTGCTAAGAAAACTCAAACAAGGTATTTACTCCTACCATGATTTTGAGGTTTTTTTGTGGGTCTGAGACTGCACCAAGGTTATTTCAGTGTGTGGCACAATCCTGCATTTTATTTTTCTTTAGCCTTTTGGATGTTGTGGATTTTCCTCCTCATCCCTCCAGTCTTTCTTATTATCTTGATTTTACTGCTTGCCTCAGCTATTGCTCTCCTGTTAACATAATATTGCTCTGTCTCAATGAGATGTGCATCTGCTCTAAGAAATCCTGAATGCCTGACTTTGTTTAGTTTTTTACTTCTCCTATTAACATTATTTTCCTCTGGATGTTTTCCATCATAATGTTGACTGCTTCCTGCATGGCTTGTCTTACACTGATGGTATATCATGAAATGGAATATCAGATTTAGAGAGTCCTATGGCCCTAATGATTCTAATCTAAGAGCTGCCAGATCTTTCGTTATCTCCTTTTCCTACATATTATGAAGTTGTCAGCTGCAAGGATGAAGCTTTCCCACAACTGCAACAAAAGAAAAGAGGATGCGCACTCAGCAGAACTTGCTAAAGGAAACAAAGACTAAAAAAGATGACCTTAAGGGGTGTCCTCTGGGAAGGAGAGAGTAATATAGCTTACAGATGGGGCTTCATGCGTTGACTTGAGAAGTTCTGAGATACTGTGCTAACAAATTTAATGTAAAATTTAGAATATGAAGGAACAGCTGTAATTAACCATATTAAAATCTGATGAGGATACATAATATCTCTTCTGCAAAAGATATTGAATGATCTTCATTACAAAATGAAGATTTTTAGGTATTTGTTAGGGCTTTGACTTTACGTAATGGGCAAGAGAGAGCACTCTATGCAGATTACACATCTGTGGATAGGGCATAACACTTGTCAATAAAAGGAGAATCAGTCTCAGAGAACCTCTGCAAATAAGTTACTGATTTCTCACTGGTCAGAGAATCCAAAATAACTGATTGCTTTATCACTCAAAAAGGGAAAATGACAAGACAACGTGTAAACAGAACCCTTTTAACTTTTATCTTGGTACATCTTTATTAGATGATAAAGCCCCTGATTTAGTTACTTTTCAACTTTAAACACAGTAATCACTCCATTGGTTTAATTTAGAATATACCCTGACCCTGCTTATACTTTCTTAATTAGTTCAGTGAAACATGGCAAAAATGTCTACAAACTTGTTCTGAAATTGCGGGTATTGATTCCTTTTTCCTTTAAGATTCATATTCTGGTCTTAGATGTAAAAATCAGTGCTTACGTACTTTCAATTTTACTATGTATCCACATATACGTGTAGCTTTTGGTTTGCATAATTTCAAGATTATTTAGAGCTAAGAAATACAAGTATGTAAGATATCTGATAAATCAGTGCATCTGAACAATGCGAATAGATCACAAAATTGAAAAAAACCCTCTTTTGGCAATGATAAGGCTGCAATAAAACCTTCTGGTTTATTTTATTTTTACAGATACTAACACTTGAGATATCTCCCCTGAGGTTTTGTTTTTTTCTCTTTCTGAATATATACATTTTTATATTTGTTTGGTTACTAAGACTGAGGCTTCAGACCAAGGAATTGGAAGTTGCAGCCTTTAGACAGCCATTGCTTTATTCTTCTATCATAAAAAGGATCCTAAGTAAAGAACACCAGCAGTGACTTGCATTGCTTCTGGGCATTTTTTTGTTCTTGTGATCTAAAGTCCACTTATTGTGTTTTCTGTTATTTGGAGGTCACCAAACTTTGATCACTAGGGGGTAGTGTGGGGCTTTCCCTTGATCTGAGGTACCACTCTCTTCAGCCTGATGTTTTTTGAACATTTATATGAAAAGCTTACACTAAATACCCTATATCTATGCATAATGTTCAGAAATTCTGGATTCTGAAACCAAATCACGCTACTGATGGACATTAGATGTGTGGCATTCTGTTCACTTATCTCAAACTTCCCTGTATTTCCCAGGCAGGTATTGCAAATATCTGTTAGTGCTCCTCATTTTCTCTCTTCTCCCACAACACATAAATATACACACAAAAATAGCCCCATTCGGGTATATACTTACATTTTTAACCCACTGACAATACACTAACAGATTTAGAATATTGCAAAAATTGTGACCCTGTACCCCGTATTAATATTTAATCAAGTGCTCACCATACACTGCAAGTTAGTCTGAGAAAATTAATTAGCCCAAAAGATGCTTGTCCTTTAAAGGCACTGTAATCCCTTTTGAAAATGTAAATGAGATAATCCTTTGGTGAGTGCAAGCAACTGTTCATTTTATTCAAAGTGTGAAGCATTCAGGATGTTGGTAGAAACCTGTCCTACATCATTTGAGTTTACTAGTTATAAATTTACCATCTAAAGGATTTTGAAAAAAAAAAAAAAAAAGTGAGAGAATCTGCTCCTCCTTCTTTCAGATCACTTCTTCCCTTGCATAAATCTGAGTGTGGCCTAAGAAGGGAATGAGAAAACCCACTAGGGACCCTTTCTTTTCCATTCTTCTTAATTGATTCCCTTGTTATCAAGAGACTGAAAGGCATTCTTGAGATCAAGGAAGGTCTAACATGATTTGAACATACTGTGTAGAAGACAATTCATGAGAAATTGGATTTCAAAACTACATATAACTGCATTTGTTACCCCTCCTACCTACTACTCTCTTTCTATCCCATAAATCAAGACTGCCTCAGTTTCAGGTTTTTATAGACTAGATATCCCAGTTTGTCTATGACAAAAATGTAAATCTAGAAATTTGACATCTTTGGGTTTTTTGGCCAGTATTTTAGATATTTTCTTGCTTAGAAATTTACTTACTCCTGGTTTCAAAATTCTGAGTTTTTTTGGCTAATCTTAACTTCTACCTAACCATTCTCTTCAAGTTTAAGTGTCAGCTGTACATTTTGCATGTAAGAAAATGCAGAATAGATTGTCTGTGGCTTTTTTAAACTTCCAACAGTTTTTTTATTTCTTAATAAATGGTATATCCTCTTCCTACAAATCTTTCTTCTGTGTTTCCCCTGCAAGGTTTGTGATGGATATAGACTACAACTAGTCCCATACATAGCTAGTCTCCCTATGGAGGAGTTTACTAATTATTTCTGACTCATGTCCTTTCTTTCAGATAAATGGACAGATACAAGTTCTAAAACACTCTAAGCACTCATTTCCACAAACCTCTCTGAAGACTGAATATTCTTACACAAGTAGCTCCACCAAAGTAAGGGATTATAAGATTATAGACATAAGAATAAGAGCTCTCATCTGTAAAGATGCTACTTGAAGATACATAATAAAAGCATTTGAATTTCATCTGTACTGGAAAACACTGCATTTTAAATTCTTAGCTTTTGCTGTACTTATGTTCTGCTTGTTAACATGGACAGATGATTGACAGTAGTTCAAGGTTTACATGCAAGAGCTAAGCTTGGGAGCATAAATCCTTCATTCTGTGGTGCTGGGGATCTTTCTTCAGTAATTGCATGTACTCTAATTTTCAGAAGCAAAATGATACCATGTATAGGTGAGACCATATCTGTAACTGAATATCTGCATAGCAGTCCTAGTTCTGATTCTCTGTGTTTTCACTTTATAAAGAGGAATAAATGTGGCCATATTTTATATTTAAGAGCAAAGAATTTATTTTGTTCTGTGCTGCAATCTTTTACTTCACTTTGTAAACAAAAAATCATGTGATTTTCTGTAGCATAAGATTCTTCTAATTTAACAAATGCATGAAGATGTTCTCGTTGATGATCCTACTATATTCTTTAAACATAGTTCCCATTTCTTAGTCTTAAGTCTTATGAGTGAGCCTTCCTTAAAAACTGTGAAAAAGCAGTTTTTTCTTAATTTTCTTCAGTTTTGAAAGTGTGACTAAGAAGCTTGAAAAAGAAAGTTGATTTAGGGCCAAAGTAGTAGCTGGTGACCAAATAAGAATTTTCAACTTTCTGTCCCTCTTTCTTCTCTGAGCCATCACATTCTCAGACCCTTCGCTACCATTCTGGGTAATTTATTCTGTGTCAGCATCAATTCTAGACCCATCTAATTCACTGACTGTCAAGTTTACAAGATTATGTATAGTGGTTCCATGTGGTGGACCTCTGTCCACCAGGGACTCAACGAGCTGAAAATGTCAACTTGGACTTAAACCAATGCCTAAAGCTACAAGGTAAGGGCAGTTTCATCTGAACCACAAAGAGCTTACAAGTGTTGTTATCAAAAGACAGGAATATTGGCTGCCTTTTACAGCACTTAACTGTGTGTTTGGCAACAGGGAACCCCCTACCCCCATTACATGAAGGCACAGTGAGAAATTCAGGTTGTGCTACTTTTAATGTTTTATCTTTTCTGCTCTCCCCAACCTACTTTCTGAAATTGGAGAGGATCTTGATAAAAGGCAGCAAATCTGACACTGTCGTATCAGTGTTCTCCCTAAGGAGTTTATACACTGGTATAAAATCACTGAAAAGCAATCACCAAGCAGACGGGTTGCAGCTCTGGACAACCAGTGTCAAAATCCATACAGCAATTTGAGTTACTTACACCCCTTTCTCCACCACCTTTTTGACCTGCTTCCCCTTGTGCTGTGAAAAGAAGTGTATTTTTTACTATTAGACTTCTGTGAACTGTGCTGCATGGGAAGTGATGTGAGGTCACAGGATGAGATGTTCACCTCCAAATAGCTCCATGCCATCTGATGTGCCATACACATCTAAAAATCACTTTCAGGGTTTTTTTCAGCAAGAAGGAATATGCTCTGGGTAGCACGAACCCCAGACAGTTAATGTTGAATATCTAAATAATCTTTGAGTATATCAGAATGTACTTATTCCTGACACAGAATACAGTGAAACAAACCTTATTCTTTCTGTTTTCCAGATTTTCACCTTACTTAAGATTCTTGGTTTTCTCCTTCTGCATGGTCATATGGAATTCTTTTCCATTACTGTGTTCTGCTTAAATTTCTGTGCTATCACCTAATTTGTTCATTATCTCCATAATACTCCAGTGTATCTGAAAATAATAAGGAAAAGAATGAGAAAAAGACAAAATGGTGAAGCAAGAACAAGCTGAAGTGATCATGAATCCTTGGGACAAGTTTTCAGACAAGTTATCACAGTTTAATGACTCCAGTGGAACACTTTCCCAGAGCTCTGTCAGGAACAGACTTGCCATAACTCACAGCATGCACAGGCTGACTCTCCACAAGGCTCTCACTTTATCTCAGAGCTGGAGGTTTAACTTAGGCCATAGATTCACAATACTCTGCCTTTGTACATAATGAAGGAAGTGACCCTGCCCCATGACCCTGGCAGTGCTTTCCAGATTTCATGCCATCATGTGTCAGTTCATTTCTCTCATGCCAACACAACTGGCTGCTCTAGAAACCATATTAGTAAATAACCCAAATTGTTTAGCCTTCCAGAAAGGTACTGTAAGTAATGGAGACAATGCAGCACCTTATGTCATCAATGTTTTCCAATCTTTCAGTCTTCTAGCTCCATATTTGTATTTCTTTGTTATCTGGTGCTATATTTCATGCTCCAAGGTCTCATAAGCATTACATTATGGAACATGCCACCAAAAAAAAGCAATACTATGTAACCTGTTTATTTTGATTCCCAATTCCCTAGCTTTCAAAATAATAGCTTCTAGCAAATCCACTCCTATCAGGATCTGAAGATTTTTAGCAATGGATGTCTTCCAGCTGCTATTTCTTTCTGAGAAGAATAGGGGCTTTTTGGTACCTTACACAAGCAAATGTTACCTGCTCTCAACTGAGATATTAGCCATAGTTCAGATATTGAAACTAGTAGCTGCAGTGTGAACAGATTTATTTTATGCATGTTAACAGGTACTTTACGTTCCACAGATTTACAATACGTTCCTTTGAATGAACTTCCCATGGGCAACCTAACCTCCATTATTTTCAATCCATTTTGCAGTCAAACTCTCCAACTCTATTTTCAAGCAGTTGAACACAGTTTCTTTAAAACTTTAAGTGCTTCTAAGAAACATCCAGTCATTTTCACACTTGTCAAAGAAACATTATGTCTTAAAAGCTGATCACATTTTTTCCTGTTACTGAAATAGCAAGGAATTGTATTTGTGATACCAGCTTAGATTGTAATGATGGTCTGAATACACCCATAACTCTTGAACACATCTTTTTTTTCCAAAGAAAATCAGAATCAAGTTCAGAATAATAAAAATTTCCCATATCCTATATCTTTTAAAGAGAGTGAAGAAGATCTGGTATCCAAAAGTAACTGCTTGAGTAATTAATGAAGGCCTTAATAAAAATACACAGAGAATAAATTGCCTTGGTGTCACCTTAAAATCATCTCTTCTTCTGTTGTTCAAATACGGTGAAATTTCATATAGAATGACATGAGCCTTGCCGTTTAATTTATGGCACATTGGCCTATTATTTATTTCTTTGGACAATTGTCCAATTTGCATTTTGAGCTTGGATTTGATTTTTCTTGTTGGCAAGTTTCTTGGTACTATATGTCACTGATACAAATTTCTTCACATGGAGAATTCCTATTGTTAAAAACTTACTATATACAATGCAATCTATCATAAGCAGCCACTCAGAAGAACCACAAAAAAAATATTAATAACACTGGAGAATAACTGTGCTGTCAGTGTGTTTCCAAATACTTTGGGACAGGTGTAGAGATCAGAGGCTGCTTAAAAAGTGATCTAGTTGTATGAAGTCTTTATATGTATTTTAACACCTCCCCTGGGGCCTTGCTGCAGTCCAGTACGTTTTAGTAATAGTTGGAATGACCTTGGAATGACTTAGGTTTCCAGTTCTCATACACATATACATGTCTGACAAGAACATCAGGACCAAATAGCAGATACCCATGCTAACAGTGTTAGTACCCAAGACGAAAACATATCCTACAAAAAAATAAAGTGAGCAGGTACTAGTGACAACCTTAGTGAAATTATCTTGTTTGTTGATATCTGGATCCATATCTTGTTTTCTGCCTCTCACTCTTATGGTCCCTCACACCATGGGCTAAAACCATGCATATGTGTTAAGAAAGTAAAGCAGGGTATAGTCTGCAAATCATATTTAAAGTTATATATTTTAAAATTTTTTAATTGCCTCAGTTATCTAAAAAAATTTGAAAGCACATGCTTTGTCTCCATTGGCCTCTTGCTTCAGATCAAGAGGCTGTTTTTGAAATAGATATTGAGGTCACTTCAGTTTACCACGTTTTGGTTCTCATCACCAAACGGCCTTGGTGCTCAAACTGAATTCAACTTTGATGAAACTAAACTAGAAGATGTGGATTAATCAATGCAAAACAATCACTGCTGAACATTCACTGCTGAGATGCAGCTTCCCAGGGCTGGGAGCCACATGAGATCCTCAGGGAGGTAGCAGGGTAGGGTCACCCAAAGAGGTCCCACCCCATGATTACCAGCTGGGAAGCAGGACACATCAGAGAGCAGGCTCTTACACAGTGCTGGGGGTTTAAGAGAAACTAAAATGATGTAAACCCCACAAAATTTCTGTAGTGTAACAATGGTTTCACTCTACAGTTTTTCAAAGATTACACCACACTACTTGCCTGTGATTGCACCCCATTACTTGCCTTACAGCTTATCCTCTCTTTGAAGAACAAAGGCATATAGTTGCCTATAAAAGCTGCATCTAAACTTGTTACTGTGCTTCCACTGTGGACAATGAAGAAGAAGAAGCCCTCACTGACAAAGTTTAGATTAACTGGCTGAACTTGCCTTAAAAATTACTTTTTCTCTTCCTGAAAGTGCAAAGTAGGATGATTAGGTCTTCTACAGACACATACATGTAAAGATAGGTCAGACAGCTCTCATACAGGGTGAAAAAATATGGACAAGCAGTTAATGACATGCTAAGTCAACTAGACACTCACAAGTCTATGGAACCGGACAAGATACACCCGAGAGTGCTGAGGGAGCTGGCAGAGGAGCTTACCAGGCCACTCTCCATCATTTATCAACAGTCCTGGTTAACAGGGGAAGTCCCGGATGACTGGAAAAATTAGGTGGGAGTGTTGATCTGCTTGAGAGTAGGAAGGCTCTGCAGAGAGATCTGGATAGGTTGGACCAATAGGCTGAGGTCAATTGTATGAAGTTTAATAAGGCTAAGTGCAGGGTCCTGCACTTTGGTCACAACAACCCTCAGCAGCACTACAGGCTTGGGGATGAGTGGCTGGAAAGCTGCCTGGCAGAAAGGGACCCAGGGGTGCTGGTTGACAGCCAACTGAATATGAGCCAATACTGTGCCCAGGTGGCCAGGAGGGCCAACAGTGTCCTGGCCTGTATCAGAAATAGTGTGGCCAGCAGGACTAGAAAGGTGATCATGCCCCCGTACTCCAGGTGAGACCACACCTGGAATACTATGTGCAGTTTTGAGCACTGCAGTATAAGAAAAACATAGAGGAACTGGAGAGGGTACAGAGAAGAGCAACAAGACTGGTCAGGGGATTGGAGAACATGTCCTTTGAGGAGAGGCTGAGGGAATTTGGTTTGTTTAGTCTGGAGAAGAGGAGGCTGAGAAGGTGACCTTATTGCTCTCTACAACTGCCTGAAAAGAAATTGTTGAGATGTGGGTGCTGGCCTCTTCTCCCTTGTAACTAATGACAGGACAAGAGGAAATGGCCACAAGTTGTGCCAGGGGAAATTCAGATTAGATATGAGGAAAAATTTCTTTAGTGAAAGAGTAGTTAAACATTGGAACAAACTGCCCAGGGAGGTGGTGGAGTCACCATCCCTGGAGGTATTCAAAAGGTGAGTAGATGTGGCACTTCAGAGGCTGGTCTAGTGTTAGGTATAAGGTTGGACTTGATGATCCTAGAGGTCTTTTCCAACCTTGATGATTCTATGATTCTATGATTCTACAATTCTATGATTCTAAAACACAGTGTCTTGGTCTTGACTAGAAAAATGCTTCCTTGTTAATGGCTTGAGCAGCATTTCCCTTGCTCTTCATAGACTTAAAAATAAATTAGCAGTTGTTTTGACTGGAAGAAGAATTGTGCTGAACATTTAATCTCTTTTATCACATGGCTGCACAAAGAATTATGAAAGAGAATGATGTATGGGAATTAACTGGTTCCAAGAGTAACATGCCCCGATTCTAACTATAGCTCTGGGTACCTTCTGAGCTCAGAAGCAAGAACTTCTTGGTCAGGTTCTCTTTACAACACTGGGAAGTCAGTGAAACATGGAAGGCAGTAAAATGAGTAAGAAAATGTCTCATATCAGGCCCGAGGGCAGAAACCTCCACACATTTAGCATTCACAGTTAAAGTCCCTTTTAGATCCAGAGGTTCAAAGCGGTTCAGTCCTTTAAAATGAACAGCTGAGATGAGTGGAGAGAAAGAAAAAGACCACAGTTGTATCCAGTAGGATAATGACCCCAGTGCTGTGAAGCTGTGGCATAAACTAGGAAAAAAAAGTGATTATTGTCTGATTTTTCCTGTATTAAGTGTAATCTACTGGTTGCACTCAGGGAAGGGTGTGTGGCCAGATCCTACAGGCAGGATACAGAGGACAGTTCAGAGACAACTCATAACCATAGCAAATTTCACATAGCTCAGTGTCAAGACTTGGGGGTACTTTGTATATGCTGCTGATTGTTCTTTCAATGCAAATCTGAGGACTATAGTGGCACCTGAAGTGTCATATACTAGATATGGGCTTCTTCATAATAAAGGCATACCTCTAGTACATGTATATCTACATTCAAAATAGTAGGTTCCTAAAATTTCTCATTTCTCTTCACCGACCATGTTGTCTATGCTATGTGAGATGTAGACATCTGCAGTGTAGACATCTAAAATGAGTGAGAAGGAATTCTCCCCCTAAATTTCTAACTCATTTTAATATAAAACCTCATTTTAATATAGAAACATGCATTATATTTATACTTACTTCCTTATTACACAAATTCCTCATTTCCCTTCTTTCCTGGAACGTGGTTACTTACAGTTTCTGTCCTGCATAATCAACAGATCAGGATTAGAAATATCATATATTGGCATCATATGAAACAGCAAATGATAATGATGTTTTCAGATGTGCACTTATGTAGTGTGCTTATCCATTGGACCTTAGCTGTCTGTCAGTCTCCAAGTAAGCCACTATCTCTCTCTTCCCCTTCTGAACAAAATTAAAAAACTCATGGGTCAAGATAGACAGGGCAGACTTGACTTGGTCAAAATAAGTGTAATTCATTGACAATTAAAATAAATTTGGATAGTGAGAAGCTAAAACAAAATTAAAACAATGCCCCTCCCTGAATCAATCTGTCTTTCATTCCCAACTCCTCTATCTACTTCCCCTCTCCCAAACAGTGCAGGGGGTTGGGGAATTGGGTTCTGGTTGTCTTATTTCTGCTGCTCCTTCCTCCTCACACTTTTTCCCTACTCTAGTGTGGGTACTTCACACAGGCTGAAGTCCTGCAAGATCTTCTCCAGCATGGGCTCAACTACAAAAGCCACAGATCCTTTAGGTCCTGATCCAGTGTGGGAACCTCCATGGACTGCAGGGGAATCTGTGCTCTGGCTCTTGGAACCCTACCTCCCTCTTCTTCTTCTTTGACCTCTATGTTTGCATGGTTGTTTATCACTTTTTTTTTTTCTTCACTCCTGTCTCTCACAACTGCTGTGCAACATTTTGCCCTTTCTTAAATACTTTTTCCCAGCTGGCACCACCAGTTTGGCTGCCAGGCTCAGCAGTGTCCTGTGGTGGGTTTGTTTTGGAGCTATCGGTAAGGAAATGAGATATTCCTGGAACCATGACTGTGCATTCCTTTCACATAGCTGGAGACACCTAAAACAGATCAGAAAATCAACTCAACAGGTAAGCAATACCGAGGATTGGGTATGAAGTCCACACATATGTGTATCCACAACTTCTTATTGCCTTCCATGAACGTTATTTTTTTGTTTGTATGCATTTATTTAACTAAATTTTATTGGAAGGACTTTAATATATTTTATACCTGGCTAATTTAAGTCTTCTCCACTCTTGTTAATAATGTAAAAATAGATAATGTGAGTGGAACAGGTTTGTTTACTGAATTCTGATGCAGTTCTGAAGGTTGAGAAAAACATATATTTTTAACATCTGATACTTGAAACTCTCTTGCTTGGCTTTGGCTGCTTTCAATGCTACTGTCAGACCTAGATTACCTGTAGAAAATCCACCCATCAAGAATTTGGCTGGTTACACAGTAAACTTGATTTTGTTATCAGTGGTATTTTTACTATACTCCAGCTTTGACTTTCAGCTTATAACAAATGTGGTCCTTTGTTGAATCTTTTATCTGCTAGTTTCCATGTAACTTTTTATATGCAAATAGCCTTGCTGTGAGGGCAGCAACTGCTATTATTCTCGCATAACCAAAGATGTCATTTATTCTACTTCAGAATATTCAGAACTTCGATCATGAATGTCATTGTTTGATACTCTGTTATTTGTATCCTCTTGATAACAACTTGGGGATGATAATGAGCCTTCCTGCTGTAGTGGTGAGGATGCTGCCATCCATCTTCTTTGTTGTGACCTTTCACAATTCTGAATCTGCATATTATATATTAGACATAGACAGAACTTTTTTGTTCAGGACAACTAATAGGAATGTTTTAATTTTGCAGGAGAGCTGATCTTCAGGCTCATATAAGAAAGACAACAGGTTTTTTAAACCAGCTAATTCCTTTGTAAAAAAAAAAAAAAAAAAAAAAAATTGGTTACACAGTTACCTGGCTACAAAGTATTTCATAGTTTTGTGAAAGGTCATGACTCAATATTGCAACTTAATGAAGTTTTGTGTTATTAAATTTAAAAGTTAGACATCTTGTCTAACTAGTTGCTTGCTCTAACTAGTTTATAGAAGAAAGATACTCAGTTCCAGAAGTTAATTGATACAGAGATACATTTAGCAGATTACTTACTGTCTGGAGTTATCTATATTCAGCGACTGTGGAGAAAACTGAGACACTTGATGTTTAGATGACTGAAATCAAGTGAGCCCCAGTGCCAAGACTGGCCTATGGTAACAATTTTCAGGTATTGCAACATGTCCCAGTGAAGCTGCAGCTGGAAAACAGTCATCAAAACTGAGATCACTCCAGTACATAACTCAGAAGTAAAAAAGTAAGTTACTGTAATATCATTATGGAATAGAATGAAATAGAATGGACAGGCTTCTCTTGGGATTTCTTTTGTTTATTTGCTTTCCTAAACCTGTTATCTTACAGCAATCTGGCTACAACAGTAGATATCCCACAGTTAGCTCATCCATTGGGAGAATATCAAAGATGTGACAATACACTACAACACTATTAGATTACTTATTCAAAGCTACATTTCTCTATTACTGAATTCTAAATGTAAATAAATTGCTGGGTTTTTTCCTAACACTAAAACATTGGACCTTATTCTCAACGGCTTTGGAGAGGAGAACAATGTTTTACAGTTTCAGATAAAATGTAGCAATTATAGCAAGGTGCATTCCTTTGAGATAAACATTTGTATCTGGTAGATTGCCATGAAAGTAAGAGTATTTCAGCAAAGCCCCTTCCCCTCCACACCCCGTCACTTTCCATTACTGACAACCCATTGGCATGGCATGCGTGGACAAAATTCCCTGCACACTGAGAGCTTGGGGATCTCATATCTGTTTGTTAAAGTAACAGTAGCATTTAATCAAAAGAAAAAAATCTATCCTCCATTAATAAATAATGTATACATCTAACATTATAGTCAAGCAAGAAAACACAAACGGTTCCAGTAATTTGAGTGTGATGTTTGCCCTTTGTAAAAGTTTAGAAATACTGCTGACTTATAAGGACATTACGTTCCTGATGTTACATTTAGGGCAGTATGAAGTCTAGGGCTTCCATTATGGATCCATATACAATTCAGAGATAAAAATGTCTCTGGAGCTTTAACTTGGCATACAGGGTTTCAGCCAGGCAGGGGCGTGTTTAAATATTGCACAATATTAAGCACTAAACACAGCTTCATAGAAATAAATGGGTGCGTGGAAAGTAGACAAAGATTCTTCTGAAGGGTGTCTGTTTCTTAAGGATTCAGATGATCTATTAATTAATCTAATCTATTCTAGACATATTTTACTGTGTTATAAATCATAAAAAAATACAGAAAACCACAACATTTGCAACATTTTGAATCAGGTTCTATCCTAATATATTGACATTTTATAACACAATATGTTTACTTTGTGGTTTAATTGAGAAGGAGTTTGATCTATTGATTTTTTTTCTAGATCTGTACTTTTTGTAATTGATTTGGGGAATTTTTATACTTTACCAAGGATGCAGTTAATGAATTTTTCAAAATCAGTAGCAACTTCCATTGATGTTAGTGGAAGTGGCTATTCACTTGAAAATCTTTTCTTCATTTTCATATAGCTTTTTAAAAGATAGCCCTTTTTCATTAAATTAATTTAAAGTATCTTTAAGCACTTCTGAAATTTATGGAAAAGGTGCAGGTGGTGTAAATGGAGCCACACTTTTTAATCTGAGCTGAAAAATATGAGAAATGTAATTTTCTTTCCTTGCTTAACCAAAGACAACTCTTGACATATAAGATTCCCTAAGCTACCCAATTGTTGACAGACATGACAATGGAAACCCACTGACACCTAGGAGTTTCATTGTGTTGTCCTAATTCACCTCCAGAGATAGATATGGACAATCCAATGAACCCCTCAGGGTGAAAATCCATAATTTAAGGACTCAACATTTAGGTGACAACAATATAGGTGCTGATATGTAAGTGTCTGAGCTTCCTTATAGTCAGAGGACCTCTACATAGGTTTCAGCTTTATCAACATAAGTATACAGTGCTATTATAAGTGCTGTAGAATATTGTTTCTAGACATCAAATGCTGTTCCAGAATTAAGTGGGGTTTTCATATATCCTTTTTTTAAGTATTGTGAATATCACCCCCATATATAGATGTCTTGGACACTACAGACCACTTAACATTGCATTAGATGGTTAATCCTGTGTCTGTTCAACCTAGTCAAAGGGGTTTGTCCTAACCTAAGACACCAAAATTTGGTCATCTGAATACCTTAAGTAGCTCACATATATGACACATGGACATGTTAGATATCTGTAGAAATCAAAGACAAGAGCTAGCTAGATCCCTTTCTCTGGTGATATTTTGATAAGCATAGATGTGTAATGTCATTTTAGGTGGTGCAGCCTGCAACAGCTGCTTCTGAAGTTACAGGTCTCCAGTGTCTGCCATCTCTGTACAAGCATCTGCAGGGCAACTCTCTGCACTGGTTGCCTATATTTAAACAAATCCTATCCTTTGTCTTTAGAAATTAGGCATGATACAATAGCTGTAGCAATAATTTTTTCTGCCTCTGATTTCTTCAGACCAAAGTCTTTCTCTTACTGTACCCAGAACACTGACATTTCCTTTGCTCATGCTGATGCTGGAATCCAGCCTTGCTGAGGTTGACATTATAGAATTCGTCTTTTATTTTGTCTCTGTCAACAGTCGAAATGTTACTTCAGTCCATGACTTGACATAATTCGTGATGATGGCATTAACATTAAAAGTGGTGAATACCATTTAATTAAATCTATGATCTGATTAAATTATCTGTGACTGAACACATTACTAAACTGCTCCAATATTCTTGAAACACATTTGACATTCAAAGTGAAAGTGTAGTCCCAGTAGAAATACTAGGACTAATAAAATTTAAATTGGTCAAATTCTAGCTTCAGGTGCATCACTCTTCAGTTTCACATGTGAGCAATAGTTACAGGCATTTTGAAAGGAATATATACAAGCTGAGATCCTAAATATTCTCAATACTTTTGTAATCCTTAATAGGAGGACAGTTAAGTAGATATTCTGTAAATCTAAGTATTTCCTTAGCTGAAAACACTGGCAATGTCTCACCAATTTGCTAATAAGTTGATGAAAAGGTATATCGTTTCTGGATTCAACAATTCAAACATTAAATAGGAATATCAGAAAGTAAACTTGTTTTCATTCACAGTACATTTGGTCCACAACCTGATTGATCAGAATTAAAAAAATTGTCTGATGGATGACTTTGAATCTTCCCCCATTTATATTTGCCAAGAATGCCATGACATTTGATGACCAGTCATTCTGCAAGTGTTGTACCTACCTGAACTGTATTCCACGGAGCTTTTCTTGCCTGCTTGCTTTCTGTGTATTGATTGATAATACATACATGCTTATCTTCATTAGGCTATAACCAGACATCTTTGGAAATACATGAAAGCAGTGATATTACTGATTAGACATTTTAATGCAATGTGCTAATAGTATCTCATTGTATATCTTGAATAAAATTACTCTTTAGACATTATTATTATGACTATTTTATTACTGTTGTTATCTGTGTCTCTTCCAGTACTTCCCAACAGTGAAACTAAAAAACTTCTGAGGTGAATGCAAAATTTGCGGTTTTGCACTTCAAGGACATTTTAATTTTTATGAAAGTTTAAAAAAAAGAAAAAAAGCTACAATACAGATGGTGAAGTACTTTTTTCCAACAGTAAAAAATCAGATAACGCTTAGAAATAGTTTGTTAACAATGCAGTGCTAAATGTAGTTTACCCCTGTGTATAAATCTCCATTTTTTGATAAACCAATATATTTATAATACCTTTCTGGTTTTGTTTTAATTTACAACCTGTTTATGAGTAGAAAACATAGCAATGGAATCACACATTCTTGTGTTTAGTCTTATCAATTATTGTCATTTTGTTCTGCCTTAGAAAAAGCAAGCAGGTTTTAAGGATATAAAATTCTAAATTAGCGTCTCGCCCCCTTCAGAATGACAATATTATATTAAAAGGTGTAGATATATGTATATTTTGGCATTTTCATTATGAAAAGAACAAAGATCTATGTGTAACTGCTGCTCTCCGTTTGTCAGAATTATGCATCTGATAATGTCCTAGATTTTTTTTTTTTTCTTTCGTCCTGATAATTAAATGGTCAGTGTTCTTGTTATATAGGCATCCAAAGTATTCCTGGTTTTCAAGACAAGGTATCTGTTAATTCTGCTTGATACACAGAGTATCTATAATAACTTCAGTAATAATGGTTGAAATCAAACCTATCTAAAGGAAACAGTGCAGATATCAAATACTTACTCTTTCTAGATTTTCTAGGTAGGAACTTCTGAAGCCTCCAGAGGGAAGAGCTGTCCAACAAAGACCAGGAAGGGAAACAAGGCAAATGTGGAGTAAATGTGAAGGCAAATGTGACACTGAGTGCATCCCATCCAGTATATACAGAATTAGAAATGTATGCTCTTGCATTTCATTACACATTTGGGTTCCTTACCAGAATCTCTGTGAATATCCCCTCCACAGAAGGGGCTTAACTTTCCATTTCCAGAAAGGGGACTGTTTCTAGGGAGAAAGAACAGCGAGATACCCACCTTTTGCACCTCAGGTCTACAGACTCATAATCAAAAGTCTTTGAACTTGTTTTGAAAATTGCAATATGAGGATGTAATTGGCCTTATATGGGACAACAGCTATATATTTATTATGTTGACTGGAATCTGTGCTTCCCTTGGTCTTTTTGAACACCCCAATGATCATTCGTTATGTGCAAAATTGTTTCAATACTTTTCCCCATAGTAACAGTAAGTGACAGCACTCTGTGTACTTCAGTATTGCAGCACTGATGCCATTCAGTTCTAAGAAATGTAAGCAGCCTTTATGTACATTAAAAAAATTTCAATTAAGATTGTGTCCCATTTTTCAGCATATGTATTACCTTCTAGCAATAAGAAATAAATCGCTTTATAGCTACAAAAATACCCAAGGTAATTCAAGTTATTCATACTGTTGTGATCCTTGTTCCTGTGATACAAAATGTACTGGCTCTGCAGTTATTCTATAATGCTGATAAAAGATAAAGAATTTCCCTTTACAATATTTCTAATATTTATGAAGATACATCTTGGGTTTATTCAAGACTTTTTTTTCTAATCTAACAAAGAGTCCATTGTGAATTTGGATGAGAGGGGTGTCAATTTAATACACATGAATTAATGTATGGGTCATCTTAGTGAAAGTCACAAAAATGTCTTGTTCCTTCTTCCTAATTAACTTCCCAGGTTTCTGAATTCTTTCTTTGATATTCGGAAATTTTGGTTTTACATGAAAGGTCTGCCATCTCCTGTGGTGGAGAAAACCAATGAAGTCACAAGTTAATAACCACAAAATGTCCAGCTCTCTCTTATAGTTTCTTATTGGAGATAAAATCAAACTGCTCTTCAGTCTTGCACATCCTTACCCATCTGCATGGTCACTCAGTCACTATCTGAAGACAAGTTAGGAGATAGGAGATTTTGAAGATGCTTTGATTGTAAAAGCTACAGTGAGGGCTAAATGATGTGTAGGTAAAAAAGAATGCATGAGAAGTTTTTGTGTATGACGTGCAAAAACCATTAAAAGCAATATTGTGTCTAAGAGACATGCAGAGGTGTATGAAAGAAGTCAGGCATGTCAGAGAAGGAAAAACAGAATATGGAGAAACCTCCAAGGTAAATCAAAATATGGGGGTGGAGAAAGGCCAGAACATTAAGGAAAACTAGAGATAGACAGTATTAGAAGAGATGTCTGATGATTCACTTGAGGAGTAAATGGAAATGTCTTCCACATAATTCATATGGAGAGAAGTAGTAGGGTTGCACTGCACACGTATACATATAAATGCATAAATATATTCAGTTATAGTACAGTTGAATCTATATATCTGAAGATATAATAATAGTGAAAATGTCTTGCTACAGTGGTTTCAAGAACCTTAAAATTAACAATGAATAACTTTGCAATAATAATGGGATATAAGGAAGTCAGGAAAATAAAGAATTTTAGAAAAAAAGTAAATAATCATGTCATTGACTACTGTAAATATCTTGATAGATTTCTGAAGGTCTGACTCTTGAAGATTTCTGAAGGTCTGACTCTTGACACCTGAACAGCAGTGTAAGCATGAACACCAGATGCTGAGCAGCTGTGACAGAAATGAAGTCTTGCACAGCTGCTGACAACCTTTCACAATTTCAAGCTTAGTTAATTGATCACTCCCGCATCTACTTCTCTCAGTCAGAAGTCCAGTTTTGAAAAAAAAAAACCCAAACAATGAAACTATGGATGGAAAAGAAACAGAATCATGGCACCATATTTTCCTTGGCTTATGAGTTAGGGTTTGTAATAGTTACTCTGCAAGCCTGATGATTGCTGTTTATTTACTGTGTGATTTCTTCTAATAACCACACATCCAGTCAACACACAGAAACAGACCACAGGACCTCTATCCAGTTTAGGTTGAAAGCAACTTCTGTTGACTTCAGTGGAATTTGGCCCATCTACTTAACTCTATCTTGTGTAGCTGCAACAGAGTATAAAGCATAATATTATTGAAATATCCCATCATGACAAAAAGCATTAATGACCTAAGTGATAAAGGAATAGCCATGATAGCTATGTATCATGTATCATGTAATGATTACCCAAAATAAGACAAATGACATTTAATTGTCCTGATTAGTGCAAAAAGTAATGGGGATTTTCTCAAAGATATGAAAAGACATATGATTGAAATGAGGGTATTTGAAGAAGAATCGTTATACACCCTAAAGAAATTTAAACAATTTTTGTAATGGTTATAACACACCAGTGATATTTTCCTGATTTGGAAAAATGATTGTAACTCGCTGGAAAGGTTTATTATGGAGCTGAATAATTTATACCTTACCATTATGTTTGATGGAAAGCAGAGTCAGAAGATTGTTAACTATCTTGATGTAAGTCAGGCACTGTTTTGATCCCAGTGACAGTGGAGAATATTTTGGTTTTATGGAGATGAGACAGAAATAGTCACTGAAAAAAAAATTTTTTTAACAAATGCCTTCCAAATAACAGAAAAATGTATATCATAGTTACATTAATGCAAGGTGTAACCATACTTGTCAAAGGAGTTCTTTGTCCATAACATCACTGTCAAATAACCTCTGCCCTACCATTATAACAATATAGCTGTAAAATAACATGACTAATAGAAGCAGGCTTTTTGGCACCACAATGATTTTGTAACCTCATCTCACACAGTCTGTTTTCAACCAGCAATGAGTGGTGTTTCTCAAGGGTCCATATTGACACCGATACTATTTAGTATCTTCAACAATGTCATAGTCAGGGGGATTGAACGCACCTTCAGCAAATCTGCGGATAACACCAAGCTGGAGGGTGCAGCTGATACTCTAAAAGGAAGGGATGCCACCCATAGTGACCTTAACAGCTTTGAGAACTGGATCCCCTGTGAACCTCATGAAGTTACAGGACAAGTGCAAGGTCCTGCACCTAGGTAGGGGCAATCCCCAACACCAATACAGACTGAGGGATAAAGGGATTGACAGCAGGCTTCAGAAGAAAGACTTGGGAATACTGGTGGATGAAGAATTGGACATGAGTCAGAAACGTGCACTTGCAGTCCAGAAGGCCAACCACATATTGGGCTGCATAAAAAGAAGTGTGGCCAGTCAGTCAAGGGACATGATAGTCCTCCTCTACTCCACTCTTGTAACACCCTAGGTGGAGCACTACATGCAGCTCTGGGGTAACTAGGACAAGATAGACATGGGCCTGCTTCAAGGGGTCTAGAGGAGGACCACAAAAATTATCAGAGGGATTGAAAACCTCTCCTGTGAAGAAATTTTGAGAGCTGGGGTTGTTCATACTGGAGAACAGAAAGCTCTGGAGAGACTATTGCAACTTTTCAATATTTAAAGGATGCCTATAAGAAAGATGGAAAAAGACTTTTTGCCACAGACTGTAGTAGCAGAACTAAGAGATAGTTTTAAACTGAAAGAATGTTGATTTAGATTGGACATAAGGAATAAATTTTTTATATTGAGGATGGTGAGACACTGGAACAAGGTGCCCAGAGAAGTTGTGGATGTCCCATCCTTGAGAGTATTCAAAGTTAGGTTAGAAGGAGCTTTGAGCTTTTTCAGAAGACGTCCCTGTCCATGGCAGGAGGATTTAAAGGTCCCTTCCCATCCAAAACATTTGGTCATTCTATGATCCCTTTGGCTGAACAGCCCCTGTGGAGTCCCTGATAGAAAGTTTCTGTCATTATCAGAATGTGGCCTCACAGGGTCACAGGGTGTCAGGGGTTGGAAGGGACCCTGGAGATCTTCAAGTCCAACTCCCCTGCCAGAGCAGGATCATATAATCTAGCAAAGGTCACAAAGAAATGCATCCAGGCTCTCTGGGGAGCTCATTCCAGTGCTCTGTGACCCTTACAGTAAAGAAGTTCCTTCTTATGTTAAGGTGGAACCTCTTGTGCCCTAGCACATGGATGTGTACATCCATTCCCTCTTGTCCTATCACAGGGCATGAGTGAGAAGAGGCTGTCCCTTTCCTCTTGACACTCAGCCCTCATATATTTATAAATATTTATCAAATCCCCTCTCAGTCTTCTCCAAACTAAAGAGCCCCAAGTGTCTTAGCCTTTCCTCATAAGGCATGCCTCCTTGAGGTACTGCTCATACTGGGGATCTCAATTTCATCCTTCTTGGGCCATTGTGGGGGCAAATCTGCCACACTGTTCAATGACCAATAGACAAGATCATCTAACACATGAAGAGATTAGCTGACAGAAATCAGCAACTGGCTTGTTAGACATTTTCAGTTATATTACCATCTGTTAATAGGGCTTAGAACATATATTAGCATATTTCATGTCTTTAATACTGAAGCAAAAATATATTTGCTGAAAGGCCATCAGGTGCTTTTAAAAGGGATAAAAGATGCTAAAGATCTCTTGGTACATGGTAATGACGCTAAATATATCAATAAATGTAATTTTCTAAATAGTCCTGTGCTAAAGTGCTTTCTTCTCCTAACCACAAGCAGTTTATAATATGACATGTAGACAAAATTCACTTATCCACTCACTGGTTGGAGTCTTCAGATAGAACAGAAATATCCCACCTTAGCAACTGTTACTTATGTAGCATATGAAGTGTTTCTCTGTTACTGTTTATGCTGTAGAGAAAGCCATGCCTGCAAAAATCTATGTTTCTGAGCATGAAAATTCACCTGAGGGGGAATGACAGATCTCCACTCTGGAACAAAACATTTTCCTGAAAGGTAAATCTGATTTAAAATCTGACTTAACATAGAGTGTTTACCATATTCTGGTGGCAGACACATGGGTAACAGCTACAATGCTGCATAAAGAAACCTCCAGAAAAGTCCTCAAGCTAAAAAGTCCCTCCCATCCACATTGACTTTCTGTAGAAGGATCTTCAGGGCTGACTGAGCATCACGGCATCTATTCACAGGAGGAAAATACAGGTATATCCACTGTTTGGGGGTAAACTTGGACAAAATTTGGACCTCTGTCAATCCATTTGCTCTTACAGAGTATGATTCCCACACAGATACTTGAGCTTGCATGAGCTGTCCAAGTGCCAGCTAAAGCTGCAGATGGGCTCAGGTCTCCTATACACCGTGTCATATGTAGTAAATCTACACAGATATCTTGGAGACCTTAGGAGATCTGAAAAAGCACTTGATTTTTCTAGAAAAATCACCACTGAATGAATCCCATGGTAATGACACTTATCAGAAAGGATGACTTCGGGACATCAGGTGCAGACATCTTTCCTGTAAGGGACCTGGTATCAACTGACACAGCTGGGATTTCTAGGCTGACAGCTCCTCAGTGGGTGTCTGACACAGCTTCTAGGTATCATATGGGATTTAGAGGGTACTTGGGAGAGCTTTATCACACCCAGTGTTGAAGCAGCCTTTATATATACTGGTTTTGGCTAGAACAGAATTAATTTCTCTCATAGCAGCTTGTATGGTGCCCTGTTTTTGTGCTGTTAACACATGAATCTTTTAACTATCGCTGAACAGTGCCCACAAGTGTGGCTTCAGAAAGCCCTGTCTATTTCGCACTCTGACCCCCAGTAAACAGGTTGGGAGGGGAAACAACTGGGCAGATGAAAACTAATCAAGGAGATACCTCACACCTCACCCCCTAAATGGGAAGAAGAGGCAGAAAAATTCAAAAAAAACCCACCAGGGTTGAGATAAGGAGGGTTTAATATAACAGTGCCACAGGGGAAACAATAAACAGCAAGAAATAAAAGTAATGAACAAATACACACCAAGAAAAGGAGAGGTAACAACCAGAGGTAACAACCTGAGAAAATGGAGCCAAAGGCACCGCACAGCCCCAGACCATTTCTCACCCATTGACCGGCCCACGCCCTACCCTTATATATTGGGCATAACGTCAGTATGGTATTGCATAATATATTGCCTGGTACAGTTGTCTATATTGATTGTGACCCTCCCCCTCGACTTCTGGTGAAAATTGACTGTATCCAATACTAACCCAGGACAGAAGATTTGGATAGGCTAACCATCTGTTCCTTGGGAACTGGCTGAACATAAGTCTTCAGTGGTGCCTTGCTACAGGACAGCAGGCACAAACTTAGAACACAGAAGTTCCATCTAAACATGTGGAGAAATTTTACTGTGACAGAGCCCTGGAACAGGCTTCCAGAGAGGTTGTAGAGTCTCCTCTAGACACTTTCAAAACCCTCCTGGACACATTCATGTATGACCTGCTCTAAGTGATCTCCAGAAGTCTCTTCCAGCCCCTACCATTCTGTGATTCTGCTTGGAAGGTGGTGAGTGGCTGTCTTTGTATCACTTGTTTTTTTGTATTCTCTCTTTGTTATTCCTTTTCTCCTATGTTTCTTAAACTATTGTAATTTAATTAATTTTACCCTTCCTCTCCTCTTCCCTTGTTTTACTGATGCTAGAGAGGAATGAGTGAGCAGCTGTGCTGTTCTTAACTGCCTGCCAGGTTTAACCCACAACACCATAGCATAACCAAAATCATTACCCTTGTATCAAATCTACCAGACTGTCAGAGGTCTCCATATTTGCATTCCCCGTGCTTAAGACAAGGAGGAAGATCAGCAAATCTAATGATATTGACTGGCAAACAATTGTCAAACTCAACAGTTATGTGCTTGAGGCCAGACTCTGAAAAGTAGTGACACTGTCTCTTGTCCAAATTAATCTTTGTTTACTAACATTTAGCTTTAACTACATGTTCTAAATCACTCCACAACAGAAGGGTGCATATAGAGGACAGAATGCGCTGTAGCCAGGTTCTCTTGGACTACACTCAATTAAGGCTCCAAGGGAGCACATACTGACTCAATTGAAGGGTATGTCATCCTCAGTTTGGTTTTGTTCCATTCCTGGCAGCCTTTTTTTTTTTTCTCCCTCTATCTCTGCATTTCCCAGACAGAGTGCCACTTACAACTGCCTTTCAGCAAATGAAAACCTGGATGGGTAAACAACACAGATGTGGCTGCAGAAGCTGCAGTCTAAGCCACCAAACACCTTTGATCTTAAGGGATGTGAGCAGTGGTGACATATCTGCAGAGGCTGTTTGAGTATTTGGTAAAAGCCATCAGAAGTTGCTGACTCTATCATCAAAATTTCCTGTTCAGTATGTTCCATCTCAAAAGTCCTGCAGTTCATTTCTATCTTTTTTATTGAAAATTATATATTCCTGTTATTTCATGAGAGGCTTCTGAAATTATTACTCATCTGTAATTCATAAAAAAATATCAGAAATTAATTTCTTACACAAATATGACCAAGGGACAGATTCTGCAATGAACTGTGTAACCTGTGGAAGTTTATTAAGGTCTCTATAGTTGTTTGGTTTGCAGATAGATTACTGCATAATGTGGCACAGAAACTGTATTAAGGGAAAAGAAAGTGAAGCATAGGTGGGTTTCACACATCTCTGTCCAATATAATGAAATCTCAAACTCATTTGTTACATAAAATATAAGCATCCTAGACTTTGTATCTACTGAATCACAACTAGATTACTGTGGAACCACTCCTAGTGCCAGGTGAGGCTTTTGGGTGGCAAATTGCAAGTTGGCCTGAGGTACCTGGGGACAATAACACTTCCTGTTTGCATCATTTCCCTGTTTAGCTAACTTGGTGTCACTCCCTCCCAGCACAGGGACTTAGGCGGCACTAACTCAGAGCAGCTGTAATTCTGGATCCTATTGGAAGATAAGATCCTATAGTATATCTAATTATCCCTTTGCCCTGAATAAGATACCTGGGTACCTCACACAGTTATCCAGGCTGCATTTTGAGGCCAGACTTTGAGAAACGATGTGTTGCAACTTCTAGCTGTGTTGTGCCAATCAGCCCGAAAGCAACAGTGGTTAATATCAGTTCAAGTGTAATCAGGCAGCCTGTTTGGTTCCTTTCTTTTTGTGAGAGGCATTTTTAATATAATGAAGCTTCTCATTCAGCACAGTACATAGGGAATGATCCAATATATAAATTCTTGTGAGACTTAAACTGCTGCTACTGACAAACATCGAAGGCCAACAGAAAATATCCTTGGGCACCTCTAATAAAGCAAGCACTTTTTTGTATGTTGAGAGGATTTAGAGCTTATTTATGTGCTGACACCCTGAGTGGAAGAGCAGAGCATACAACAAAGTGTTCATGATAAGGGCACCTGGCCCACAAAGAAAACATGACTGTTCCTTAAACAGAACTGCACCTTATTAGCTATTTATTTTACTATTTTTCTTTATGATGCTAGTGGAATAGTTCTCCTCAACACATAATTTTCATGTCATCCACTTGGCATGTAATACAGCTTCTAAGGGTGGCTAATATGCAGTTGATTAATTAAAGAGTTGCTACTGAAAAGAACCTTCTGTTCAGTATGACCTGACAACTGACTGCTCAGAGGAAAGAAATGTGTGGCTTGGGTATAAAAATTACCAACTGAAAAGTTTTATGCAGTTGACTTGACAGAATTATATAAAGCTAATCCCTCAAGCAAGAGTTGCTTTTCTTGCTGTTTCCCAGTCCTCTCTTTCTCTTTCTAAACCCCTTTTCCTATTTTTTTATTCTTTTTTACTGCTGCATCCGGAGGCTGCGCCAAGATTGAGGACTGTTGCATTAACAAGGGGAAAACAAATCCTAGAATGTCCAAATCAAACAGGCTACTTTGATGAACAATTGGATTGAAATATCAGGTGAATATTTCTCATCTGAAATAAAATAGAGAAGGGCAGACAAAAAAAGAATCATTATTTTCTTTTTCCTCCTCCTTTATTTTGTCTTTCTACTCTTCCATTTCCCTTAAGCCTACTCTCAGTTATTAATCACAAACAGCTTTGAAGCTTGAGGTGGATGCCATATTTAACTAGCCTTTCATATAAATCCAGTTCCACCAAAGCATTCAGAGATTTTTTTTTACATCCAGAAAATTTCAGTGTAAAAGATCAAATAGAAGTTTGCAACCTGCTTGTTAAGACTTGTCCCATAGTGTTTATAGTGCTAGCAGTTGGCATAAGACACTTCTATTCTTTCCTCTTCACAAGTGTTGGAAAGGAATGTAATATTTCAAAACTGACCTCAGGTCCATCTTTTTAGACATATTATATATGAGACTATTATTGCAATGTCTTAGAATCTCATAATATTTAATAAATTCAAGCTCATAAATCCCCAGTGATTTAGAGGAGTAATTGTTCATAGTGTTCCACAGTTTCCCATATTAAGTCATCCCAAATTCTGTTAAGAGTATCCAATTAAAATCTAATTGAGGCAATTGATAAACAAAATGCTGCTTTTTTCTGAGGAGCAGTAACAAAAGGAATACTGTTTCGGGGAGATACTATTATAGGTGAAAGCTTCATATGCTAAGAGGTATAAAGCTATCATCTATCATGTTGTAGGCCATAGTTTTATGTGGTTACTCATCTTCATCCACCAGGTAGTTTCATTATGTTAGGAAAAGACTTCTTACAACAGTGAACATGGGAGCAGTGGCTTTCAGGCAGATTTTTGAGCCTGAGGGTTAATTATGTTTGAGGACAGGTAATGAAAAAAATTCTTGTAAAGCCTGGGAATTTCAAGAATGGCCAGCAAGAGATGACTAGATGGAGGTAGAATAAAAACACTGTGATATCATAAGAGATGTGTGAACCAGGGAAAATAGGAATAAACATGAAAATGTAACTGAAGGAGTGGGAATGATTCAACAGGGACTTTATCAATCAGTGTGGATGGATGTTGACAAATTTTGCCTTCAGTGTCATAAGAGCAGAAAAAAGGCATGATAGGATGAGAGATAACTTAAGGAG
>JANHGN010001348.1:0-15000 GCA_024605025.1 Megaceryle maxima | reverse complement strand
GATCATCCCATCTAACAAGCAGTTAATATGCTGATGTGTACAGGAGCATTTTTGATGACACAGATCTTTAAAAACAGATTGTCTACATGTAAACAAACCTACATCTGCCACAAATCAAAAGTTTCTACTTCAGAAAACTCCAGCTGTTAGATAAATAGACCTGCATACATTTTTGGCTCGCAGTGCATGTTCCATAATGGATTGTACAATAGGATTTCATGTAACTGTATGGATTCAAATATTTGTTACTGCCCACTTTGGGGAGACAAAATTAAAGTGGTTTGGTGGTTTACAAGATATGTAAGGAATAACAACAGAAGCCCAAGCATCTTAGAAATGTAAAAGGTATATTATTAAAAAATAATAGAATACAAATACTAGGGAATATCTTTGTTATGTACAATGTTACTGGCTACGTATCCTAGCTTCATTTTGTATTTATGAATATATTTTCAGTAGAAGGATAAATAGGTGAAAATAGTTCACTACCATATGATTTGTTTTATCCTTAGGCATCGCCTGGGGTTACTGGTACAGCCCTGGCTCTCAGTACCGAAAAGTGAAATGTGCAACAATGAAAATTTTATTAAAACGTATGTTAACCCATTACAGTATGTTCACTTTCAATTCTTTGTAAGAATGCGTGATGTATCATTTTGTGTGTGTCATTTTTTAAAAAAGATATGAGTCAAGTAGAGGAGCAAATTTAATGGGAGAATTTTATGGGAAGCATTATACAAATGGCAGAGTGTGCGATTCCCATTATTAAAATAATTTGTCATTGTATGAAAAAATGGTATAAATTTCAAGAAAGAGTCTTCTTTACTTATCTGCCTTTTTTTTTTTTTTAATGACAGCAGCTTTTGTGCAGTAAAAGCAGACACGTTTTCAAGCAAAGCCCATTTCAGACCAGAATTTCTGAGAGCCCTATTAATTTTTCATGCTAATCAAGGAGAGTGGGAAATAGAGCTGACAGGTGCTTTCTACTCTGCTTATTCCTGTCTTCCTGCATTAGACATTACTAGCTAAAAAAGAGCCAATATGGTTCCTTTCCAGTGACTGTGGCGACAAGGGCAGGAATAAAATGTTTCTTTTTATAAGTTTATGGCTGTTTTTCTTATTGCCTCCTCTGGTGATATCCACGAATGTAGAGATGTGGCAATTATTAATTAAAAGTCATTTTACTTCAAACCGTGACCTGAATTGGACTCTGAAATTTCCCCCAGTGCACTTTGGAAACTCCAGTGCGCTGGTAGCACATCTGAGATAAACTGAGGTCCACTTGGGATCCTTGTTTCAACAGCACGCATGGTAGTATTTCCATCTGAGCCAGAAAGAAACATGTACCTTTACTCTAGGACAAGTCTTTTTGATTAAGTAATGCTGAGGTGAAGAAGTAAACTCTTCAAGAGGCAGCTTGAAGACAAAACATGAATACTGTAGTGGCCATTGCTGGGAGCTGCCCTTTTCCACCCTTCCCTACACCAGTTACCTGACTTGTACCTCCATGTTATTGAGGCAGAGCAGCAGCACTCTAAAGTGTGTGCTTAAATCCCATATTTAGCTAAACGAGACAGTGATGTGCCATTGAAAGACTACTGAGAAGTCCCACCTGGCTGAGTTTAGATACACAAGTTAGGCAGGGAGGCTGTCCCTCTGGAGACCCTCAAAGGCACATGTCTCCAGTGCCTGCGCAGAAAGTTTCAGTGCTTCCTTTGGGAAACCTGCTTCAATAGGCAGTTAAATGCAGATGCAAGTTAGGTGCTCAAGCAAGGCAGACCAGATTGTAGCCTCTGACAATAAAATGGCTGAAGTATGCAAGCAGGGACTTTACTGAACTGTATTTGCACAACACACATAGGGAATTTCATAACTGCAGCAGATAACGATCTTAAAATTAGCTTTGCTGAAATAGCCAGGAAAAGGAGAAACTAAGCCCACTGTTCCAGTATATTGCTATTTCTATGCAAAGCAGATATTGTTAAGCCATCCTAGTTGTGCATGACAGTCAGCACAGATGTTTTTTCACGTAAATTATACTATATACAATAACTCAGGAATATATTGAGTTACTTTAGTATCTCTATAGGCCTTTTGAGCATTAAAAAAAAAAGCTGCATTTGCATAATTGAAATTACTTTCTATTATAAAATTTAATTGAAGCAGATCCCTAATCTGGACCACTTTACACTGATTTACCTCTTGCCTACTTTGATTTTGTTTGCTAGAGTTGAACTAATAAATACATTCACACATATTTGAATATGCATGAATCCAGTTTAAACAAGTCCATACTAAGAATCTGAATGAGTTTAGCTAAATTAATTTAAACAAATGTAACCTTCCCTCATAACATAGACATGAATTTATTTAAAAATTACAGATTATAACATGAAAATAATTACCACCTTTCTCTGTCAGGACACAAACCAGTACTGCTTATTGGCTTGTTTTAAGGAAATTGACAGCACTTTTCTATCAGATTTTTTTTTGCTGTTAAGAATACATGATTTCTACAGCGAATCATGTTTACCTTCAGACTCATCATCAGTATAAACTACCAGAACAGTCAAATTTGATTTTTTTTCAGGAATGTTTTCTCAAAGTCCTTAGAATCCCCTTGAATAATGATGGTGAGGAACATGTGGCTCAAAGTACCACAGGACTTGTGCCTATATTGTATTGTTTACTATGTCAAATATCATATACTCAAAAAAAAAAAAAAAAAAAAAAAAAAAAGAAGAAGAAAACTTTAAAAAGCAAATGTGTTTTAGTGTACATTTAAAGGTGGGTGAACCACACCCCCCTACATATATTCTGCAAGGTTGCCACTGTCTACACACCATACATGGAGATGATGATAAGTGCGTTCAGGACAGGACAATATGTTATGATTTTGTACAGAGGAAGTTGTCACAGAAATAATTCATGGGAAGCACAAAGAATGGAGTACTTTACCAACAAGAATATCCAATTTTTAATCTTAACTGTGCACCAGAATTATTTATAAACTTATTTTCATCAAGGTCCTATCTTTGGTTTTTGTTTAAATCATTAATGCAGGGAAACTCAAGAAGTTTTGCTTTATGACTTTGATACTTCCCTATTATGATGGCGGAACTGGGAAGTTTTAGACATTTTGCCATTGGAGTTTAACTTTCTGAAACCTATTAAGAGCATTATAGAAGTAAGAAGCCTCCACTTCACCTCTTGGATAACAAAACTTACATTGCCAAAAGCCCTATGAGCTCCACCTGCCCTAGAACTCCCTTAGTGGATGTCAAGATTATGTAATGACCTTGTTCAGATTTGGCCTCTTAGGAAAAGGTATCTAAGCAAGATTCATCAAGCTCTTTGTCTTTTCTGCTTAGGAATGTTCACTAGAACACAGACATTTAGAAGTATATAGTGAGTCTACAAGACTATAGTAGCTGTTGGTGTTGTAGATGGTCCGGCATAATGTTACTCCAGATGGTAGCTCCCATATTCTGTTCTTTTTCCAAGTTACTTGTCTTTCTTTCCTGCAGTGGAAAAGCAACTAAAGGAGAGACATTTTTCTTAGGACTGATCACAGTTTCAGAACTCATGGATGATTCTAAGCTAGTGGTTTTCTTTTATTTGCCTCGCAGTGATGAATAACAGTTAATAGTGTTGGTAAAGCACTGGAACACTCTGATGTAATAAAATATAAGAAACATATGCTTCATTGTTAGACATTTTAAATTATAGATTTTCTTTTGGTCCTTCTATCTTAAAGGTCACTTAAAGACCAGCATGGAATATGTGCATATATGCATTAGTATGCTAAGTTCTTTGCTGTCTTAGTGAGGAAATGAAGATTTTAATGTGTTTGTATGAAAACTATTTTGAGAGCCTTCCCAAGACAGAAATAAGTTGAGACTATCAAACTTTCAATGCAAATCTTGGGAAAGTCCTGTGCAGTAGCTCCTAGCAAGTACTAAATGCTGTTTGACTTCCACTTACTAAAGCCAGGTTTTCCTTTCAGAAAAGCAGAAGGGCTGCTTTCATCAAGTCTGAGACCAGTGCATGTACAAATAATATGCTGCATATGTCACATCCATATTCCAAAGCTCACTGTCATTAGATCTCAATTTTGTCATTTACTCTACATTTACACTTATGCAACCCAGACTTTGGATCTGTGTACCTGTGTACTCAGAACTATTGAGGCCTCACCTCGAGTACTGTGTGCAGTTCTGGGCCCCTCACTTTGAGAAGGATATTGAGGTGCTGGAGCAGGTCCAGAGGAGAGAGATGAGGCTGGTGAAGGGACTGGAGGGATAATTTCATGAGGAGAGGCTGAGGGAGCTGGTGTTGTTCAGCTTGAAGAAGAGGAAACTCAGGGGAAACCTTAGCACTCTCACCTGAAAGGAAGTTGTAGTCAGGTGGGGGTCAGGCTCTTCTCCCAGGCAACTATTGATAGGATGAGAGGGCATGGCCTGAAGCTGCACCAGGGGAGGTTTAGGTTGCATATTAGGAAGCACTTCCTCACAGAAAGAGTGATTAGACACTGGAATGGACTGACCAGGGAGGTGGTGAAGTCATCATCCCTGGAGATGTTTAAGGAAAGATTGGATGTGGTGCTTAGTGACATGGTCTAGCTGATGTCATAGTTTTGGGTCATAAGCTGGACTTGATGATCTTGGAGGTCTATTCCAGCCTCAGTAATTCTATGATTCTGTGAAAGAGACTGTGCATGGGAAAGTCCTACTGGGATTGTGGAGGGAAATCCATAGAAGGCTTCACATTGACATTTCAAAGGCTTCTGCATCAAAACTGTGTTCTAGATCTGTGAATAGATATCCCTTGCTCAAAAATTAGTTGCTCCCTCCACATCCTGCCTTCTCTGCAACAATTCCTAATATGACTGATTATGTATGAAGATATTCTGCATACAATATTAGAAGTCTGGCTCCCTCAAGAAAGCTTAACTAAGACCCCTTTGGCCCATTATGGCAGATACCTTGTTTATACAAAATCCCAAGAAAAAATTCCTTTCCTGAGGAGGATATACAGTCCAGTTAGACAAGCCATATATATGTCCAGGAGAAGAAAAAAATGTAAGCACAGAAAGTTTGGGTTTGGGTTTCATTTTATCCATCCTTTGACTTCTGGGTCTAATAGTCACCTTCCAAATTAACACCCTTAGAGTCTCATTCTTTGGACTCCATTCAGATGTTTATATTAAGGAAAAAAAAAATAATAAAAAGTGAGCTGGTACCTAGAAGCAAACATTTGTCTTACAAAGAGCATCTGGGCAACTAGCTGAGGTGACATTCTTGTTCACACACTGACCTGGAATTCACAGGTTGCAGGGCTAGAAATAAAACTAGATTTCTCCTATTCCATCTCATTGCCCAGCTATTACAACTTGCTGCCTCCAAGCTCAGGCTATGGAGGAACAATGTTCAGCTATAACAAAGGCGTGTAAAAGAAAGGCAGTTTGCTTCTATTAGTTAATGTGAGCAAGGCACTACAGATTTCCATCTATGGTGATATGCTCTGACAAACACTTTACATTTAATTAACAGGACCAAATTTATGCAAGTGAAGCTCTACTGGCTTCAACAGAGTTAGCTCTGCTGTAATTGAGAGAAGAATTTGGCCCAGCATCTGTAATAAATCATTAATGAGCATGTAGTAAGATAAGTTTTAATGATTAATTAACAATGTATTTTTTTGAGAAAAGTATTCTTAACATGCCCTTAATGTATCAAGTGATAATTACAATATTAAAAGCCTACTGATTAAATCAATTAATTATATGCTTAATTTATTTACTAATTAAGCTTTAATATATGTATAGTTAAGTAATTGCTAATGAGTATTTCACATTTGCTAAACAGGTCTGGCAGTAATTACATGGGAAACACTATAAAATGATTCTTGTGATTATACACGAAAAAAATACAACTTTCTTTGGGGTTTTTTCTTTCTTTTGTCATTTGTTTTTTGGTTTTGGATTTTTTTTCCCCTAAATGAAAAACTTGGCTTGTGTTTTTCTCTTTGGTGAATGGAATGTTTACTAGAATGCAGCTTCATAGGTCGGAAAGGGCAGTATTTCTGGATGAATATGATGAAATATGCTTCTGAAGCACAACTAAGCCATGCCTACATGAAAACAACAATCTTTCCCCCTTGTGCACACAGAGATAAATGCTGCCACTTTCTTACTTTGTATTCAGGTCTTATTCAGGTAAAATTTCAGATGGTCTTAATGGGAGTTTGCCATGTTAGGACTACAGAACTTTTGGATCCTAAGCTGAACTCTTATGCCTTTAATTCATATATGGTGTAGGAGAAAGACACACATGTTTCAGTCAGATGTAGTTCCTGAAATCACAGCATATGCAGTATCTAATTGTTGCAGTCCTTACATAAAGTCATTTTTTGTGCAGACAAGACTTCAATAAAGCTGATGTTTTGCCTAAGCAAACAACAAAGCAATTGGACAATTTTTAGACATACCTGACCTCACACAGTGAACTCCTGAAATCTTTATTAATTTAAATTCCTATTGCATCCTAAGTGAAACCTGAAGCCCAAATTTCTGGTCCTTGACCAAGCTGTATTGCAAACTACAGAAGAAAAGACAGACCTTCCTTTTCCACCTCTGTGGTCCACACATTGCCTTCAGGGAAGTGTTACTTCAGTGTAGATTATGGAATGCTTAAAAATATAGATAGCAGTAGCATACTGCATGTAGCATGGTTTGGTGGAAACTGCACTCCATGAAGAAGTGTTCAAGAAAGGGTTAGTTTTATGGCTATAATTTCCTCTTATTCTACTAGGCAATAATGATGTGAGCAAGACACCTACAGCATTGACTTGTAGGAGTAGAGCCTAGGAATTAAAGATCCCCAGCCTAGCTAGCCAACCCTAGATTTTGAAAGATAGAAATTTGGAGATATTTAAACAGTTTTATTTCCTTTCCTACACTTACACTTCCTTCCCTCACTTTAAGCTTGTATGCATCTCTGTAAAATCCCAGCTGCTCTCTCTCTTTTTCTAAGTTTGGAGCCTGGGGACACGTTTTTCCTCCAATCCCCCAATCTTCTCTCTGGATACATCTTCTTAGTGCTCTAATTTGTATCTAGCAGGTGAAAGTGCATGTTGACCCAGAGCACATTCCTGGGAGAGCAAAATTAAATAGGTTCAGTAGGTCTGGGATGCACATAAACAGGTCTTAATGCTGTGTGCATTCTCATCCCATGTACTAATGAAGTGAGAGATGAACTGGAATCTCACCAAAGAATGGGCACTTCACAAACTCTTTATGCTGTCATCAGATCAGAAATGGACAGGAGTGACCAATGGACACAAGGGACTACACCCCAAATACAGGACTTAGACCTGGCTTGTATTTCCTGGTATAAGCATAGCAACTTCTGTATTATGGTGGAAGATATACTGGAAGAAGCATATAAGAAAATCTGTAGTGAGAACAACACATTCATTACATCTAATTACTTGTATAATTTTCAGAAATGAGCTTCCCAGGCAAAACATGTTGTCCTTCATTATTGTTTGTTATATTCACTCTATAGCTATGTTAAGAACCCCATTGTGAAATTCCCACTGATTTCAACAATGACATGATTTCAGCCTTATGGGATGAGATGCTTCTGAGTGGTCCATCTGGTAGCCCTTGTGTTATATCCAACTGCATGTCTACGAGGCCCTCAAACACCTAGAGATTGCTTCTCATCTGAGGAATTCATCAATTCTTTCCAGAGACCAGTCTAAAAAACTATCCCAAAACCCAGCACCTTTAGTAAAGCATTGGTGATGATGGTGGTGTTTACCCACACAGTACAAATGAAAAAAGAGAGTGCACAGGAAAAATATGGCAGAATTGTCTGACTTAAGACCTATACTTGGCCAAAAATCAAACCAAAGTGACATTCGCTTGCATATGTCTGACACAAGTCTTAGGCATTTACACCTGAAATACATTCTGTAAATTTTGGAAATAAACACAAAACATCTTCTGAATAAACTGGCTTGTCAAACTGATAAATTTGCCTTCATTTAAATTGCTGGACATGAGGAACAAAACATATTCATCTATATCCCAAATTTAGTATTACACAAAGCTCTTTAAGACATTCTCCCCTAATGAGTGTAATGTTGCTAACAGCCTAGGGCTTCAGTGTTCCAAGAACAACCTTGATGTGTGGCTTTATTGGAACAGATCCTTTTGAATGGAATATTGGTTGGGATATTGCTGTAGCCCTTTTTATTCTGTGTCCTCCAAAAGGTACTTAGGAAGCATGTGCCTCTCAGTATATAATCCAAATAGGAATTTCTTGAAAATACCTATTGTTTATTCTGCCCTCTCTTTTGATCACTACGTAGCATCACACATTTGGAATATGAACCAGAGATTTTGGAAGACAAAACCTGCACTCTAAGATATTATTTACACTTTTATTTTCATGACTTTTTTGGAATTTTTTTTGGTCTCCACCAGTTTTAACTGTAGCTATTAGTAGTTCATAAGGGAATATTTCAATATTTAAATTTTCAATGGTTTCATAATTTAATTTATTAGTTTCTAATAAGGCTTGATGCTCACACCTAACATTTTAATGGCTGGCTTGATTTAAATGTATTAGCTAAACAGCCCCTGGTTTACTTCTTGTAGGAAAAAGAAACATTCAAAGTGACCAAATATTTTACTTATATTGACTGGTTTACCAGTTATAGTTGGCTTCAGAAAGGGTCACTGCCAGCACTGTTTTTCCCAAAGGCAATATAATAGTTCTCTCATTGAGTAGAGCCAGCTTTTTTCCCCTCTCTCTCTTTTTTGCTGCCAATTTCACTACTGATCTTGTGCAATAAAATGTGCTTGTCAACGAAAATGTCAACCAAGTTTAAAAAGAATAGTCTGAGTAAAACTAAAAAGTAAATTATTTAAGTAGAGTTGTAGTTGAAACTTAAAAGAATTCTGTTTGGTGGTTTTCTTTACATCATTCTGCCAATGGAGAAGGAACTCTGAATTTCTAACTAGTGAAGCCCTGTCATAACTGGGGCTGACAGTTCACATTGAAAATTCTGTTTTCTTCTTTCCCAGGAAAGCAAGTCAAAGTTAAACCAACAAACTATTGTTGGCAAGTGCCTTACCTTTGTTCTGTGCTTCCTTATAAATTAGCTACTTCTGTTTTCTAGGTTGCTGGTAAAGTGGATTCCTAGAATTTTAGATCTCACATTAGCTAAATTATTTCATAATGCTAATGCATCTATTTAGGCAGTGACTGGATTTAAGCATGTAAGAATCTGGATTAGAGAATGTTCACAAAGATCAGTGAACAGAAAGGAAATATACTTTAAATTTTGGTGAGCACATGATAAATTCAGCTAGAAATCAGGACCCCTGGATCTCAAACTTAGTTACAGTTAAATAGAAGTGAAATTAAGACATTTATATGAACACATTAATGCTGTGGTTGATCTATCAATATGATATCACACTGAATTTTGTATTTTCTTACTGGTGTTCGTGCATACAAAATTTTATGAAATGCACAAGACTAGACCTTTGTACATTAGAGTTAGAATATATCTAAATGTAAAAAAGAGTGGCTTTTACTGTAGAATTGCTTTTATAGCATTGTATGCACAGAAGTCTCTATAACCTTACTTTTTTTCTATATATCTATATATACATAACCTCTATTCTCTCCTAATTGACTTATCAGTATATACTACAGTATATACATGGCCAGTTCATTAAGGTTAATTTGTTAAAAAATATTAGAAGCATTAATTTCTGGCTTATAGCTAATGGCTGCTCCCAGCCAGTGTCTTGTTTCATCATTAGTGTCAGCTAGATTATAACTCACACCCAACTGTTTTTACACTATCTAATAGAATCAATTGATGCAATGGTTGACAAGATGCTGTTTTGCATTTTGTCATCTCACTAATGCACATGGCTTAAAGGCATTGGCATCCATAATGTGGGGCAGTTTTGTAGGAGGCACAGAATAGGCTGAAGCTGCAAGGGCCATTTTCATAAAATATTAATGAAATTGAAAAATACACTGGGGTTGAAGGCTTGTCTGCTAAATGTAAGGTAAAATCTATTCTGTTCTGCTTTCTGATGACTGTAATTAGCAGCCCTAATTAAAAATTCAAACCTTGTGTATATTTGAAAGCATGAATCTTAGCTCTCATAGTGTTTATTTCCTTTACAAAGTATTTTATTTTACAACACTAATTGAACAGGATCCTTCCTAGCCTGACAGCCACAGCTGGCTGGAGCCAGTTTATGTATCCAGTCTCTCTAGACTACTTCCTTTTGTAAGCAATAAAACATCTTTAAAAAACATGTATATGCTCTCTATGAGCCATTAACTCTGTGTCACCCAGTGTGGAACTGGCCATCCGCACACATGCATTGTTGTTTCCTTCACTTAAAAGTGACCTCTTTGAAAAGGCAGCTTTTTTCTGATCTTCAATATTTAATGTGGATTTACTTACATTAAATGACCACCTTTCTTAAGGAGACTTGGCCCAATTCTGACATTATTTATGAACAGCATATGCTGTGCAAAACAACGGAAGAAATCACCATTAGTTCCAGTAGAAAAATCTACTTTTTATCATCACTTTGTGTAGTTATTTTGAAATTTATGGTCAAGATACTAGGGCCTTATAGGTAATATATAACTTCAACTTCATTACTCTCTGGAATCCAGTGTACATCAAAGAAGACCACGTGAATGGGTTAAATTGTCACTGTTGTATTTCCTCTTTTCTCTGTTTATCACGGGAAGAGTTCTGAAATGTACCATTTCCTATTTTCCTTTCTTAGGAAAGACAACACCAGAATTTTAATATCCAGTATAATGTCCATAATCATAAGCACCATTTTTCCTCAGAATCTTGTATTTTTGAATAGATGGTCTTTCTAGCTCCTCATGTGAGACAAATGAGGCTATAAGAGGAGGGGACAAGGTGCATGGGTGTAAAAGGGTATTGGAAGACACACTAAACCAAGTTCTCTATTGATTCCTGTGAGAAAATGAAATTTGATGATTCACCCGTTTTGGACAAAAAAACCTGATCTCACAGTTCTTGCTCAGGCAAAAATTACTTCAGTGAGAGTTTAGCCTGAGTAAGGAAAGCTGGATTGTGTTCAAAGATTATCAGGAAAATGAGAATAAAAAAAAAAAAAAACAAAAAACAAGAGTAATCCAAAGTAACTCAGTACTGAAGAACTGGGACCCACATGCCAGTAATTTGGACTGTAGATTTCCAAATGTCATTGGATGATATTTAGCACTAATTTCTAGTGAAGAAATAATTGTTTAAGCTCAGTTATACATCTGTTTCTAATGTTAGAAAATAGTTTAATTACTGTGAGTGCTTCTGTTTCTGAAGGTTGTTTCCATTCTGCATTGTAATACAACTGGAACATTCTTAACAGTTTTCACAAATTGCTTTGAAATGGTTATTTTTAAATTTTGTTTAAAAAGTTAGGTTTGAGCAGTTTGTTTTTATCTTTCATGTCCACCCTTTCCCTATATGTAGCCAAGGAGCATGCAATCAAGAAATCTTCTAAAAAAACTCATTCCCACTGTTCTACCTCCACCAGTGTTGCAGCTCAACCACACAATGCACATCAGTGAAATTTCCTTCTTCTGAAAAATATTCAAACAATTCCTGTTAAATGATTCTAAAAATCACTATGGTATATACCAAGGGACCAGAAGGATGACACAACCTCTGTTTATTACTGCCTGGTTGCTCCCTAAAGTGAGATGTCTTCCCCTCACTGCCTTCAAGAATTCATAGTTTTGGGCTGTGAGGCACATCTGTTACTGGTCCTGGGAAGGCACCCAGGGGTTTGAATACATGGTTCAGACATCTCAGCTCTTTATTAGAGTTAGAATGGGATTTGCAGTCTCCTCCTCCTTCCGTGCTCTATTTTCCACCAAAAAGGCCAGAGAGAAGCTGCAGTCTGTTTTATATATCTGCTAGAGAATGCTCTGGGACACCCCAGTAGGTAAATCTGGAAGCATGCAAGGCTTTTCAGCACATCTGTCCTTAATACTCATGTTTATGGTTTTGTCTCCTTCCTTTCACCTACCTCCTTGAATTTAAAAATGTATGCAGGTGCTAACAAAATAAACCACACTGTGAGTTTTCATTGGAATATCACAAGGAGGTTCCCTCCATCCTTTCTGAGATTCTTAGGAAAAAAACCCACACTTTGGAATTCATGTAAGAATCACCTTGCCTCCTAAAAGCCAAACTGTTTCTAAATCAATTTTAGCAATCTAATCATGGGCATCTAGTTTAAAGTAATTTGCAAGTCTCCCTTGGTAGTCAAAGGAGACTGTCCTAAGGGGGCAGTTCAACCCACATTTACTGGGCACTTAACATGGCTGAACTAAACAGTCTTCCCTTTCTTCTTGCACTCTCCAGTAGCTAAAAAGGAGTTAAAAATAAACCACAGGTAAACCCAGTTAAAAATAAACCCAGTTAAAAATAAACCACAAACTCCTAGATGACCCCATGTAGATGTGATGTATTCATCTCTAGTGTCATTTCTTTGGATGATAGTCAGTTTTCTCCCCTTGTGACAGCTGAATAGTCCACAATATTTTAGATGGACCCCAGCTTATGGAGGCCTTGTTCCCATAAACATCCCTATGTCTTCATATCTTGCAGGATCTGAAAACCATAAAAAATGAACAGTCCAAAACCAAGGGCAGATTAGCAAGTAGGTAAACTGGTAAACTGTGAGGTTTTCACTGGTTTCTTTCAATCTTAAAATTATCGATTGTTAACAGGAGTTCAGCCCAGAACTGTCTTGAGCTTTTGAAACAATTTCAGAGAGGAGAATATCTACAAATGGTTCAGAGACCATGTGGCTGAAACTCAGACTGTAGGTTGTCACTTTACAGCAAAAAGATACATATATAAGTACACAAGAAATACTAATTCAGTAGTTTAAAGAAAATATGGAGCTCTATAAGTTAAAGGACTTAGCAATGTTGAATTAAGTGATGTGTTTATTATTTGTTTAAAAAGTTGGATATTGAAGCCATTGGCTGGGTCTGACACAACACTGTTACAGGCAGTTTATAACTAGAGAAAAAGATGATAGTCCATGTCTCATAAAGCTTGCTAGATAGGATGTTTACATGATTATTTACTGATTTTTGGAAAAGGTGTCTGTCAATGCAGAATTCTACGCTAGTATTTTTATATACGTTTTTCTTGTAAATGTTATAATGCAGTTTTATGTTAAACTTTAGTTTAAGATGCAACTGACCTTCCTATATTATAGTGATTTTGAGGAACAATTAATGGAGGAAAAAAACCCCACGCTATTATTTTTCCTACAGAGACTCCTTTTGAGCCACATTCACAATACAGAATATTAAATACTATAATAAATACAAAACAACATATTTGACAGTTAAAGTAAAAATAAAGGACATATTAAAAGCCATTGGTTCTGGACACCCAAGATAAAGTGGTTTAAAGTGATGAAGCTTAACATTTTCTTTAACATAAATACCATTTGTTCTCATGACTCAGCATTACTCATCTGTGCTACTGACAATAGAGTGACCTAATACTTGCTTTGGTGTATCTCACATAAGTTTTAAAATAGTGACTTTTTTTTTTTTCCCCCATGAGGGAAAAATAGAGCAGAAGACTAGTAAAATTTAGTAGGTTTTAAATTATAGTTCAGAGATTAAAGTAATTACTTTTAAAGAGTCATAAACTGATATGTGGCTGAATTTGTCTCTTTCCTCCCTCAAGCTGCCATACCCCAGGCAATTGCCTTCACATCAGTTATATCATTACTTCTCCTCTCTCCGATATATGAGAGTATGTCCCAGACAGGGACACACTCAAAATGAGGAGAGACTTACTGGGGCATTTCCAGTTCATCCTCCCGCCATTCTCCCAACATATAATAATAATGCCACTCCACAATCCACATATTACACTTTTTAAGCATGCTCCACACTCACTCATGTAGATGAATAGCTCTAAGGATGAGCAAAGGAGAGGAGGACTTGACCTTGTTGACCTAAGAAACTTTACAGTGTCATCAATTCAGGGCTGACATCTACCTCCAATCCACAGTCCAAGGTGTTGCTCTTAGTATTATTGGTATCCTTTTAATGCAAGGGGTGGAGGGAAGCATGACCTCACTATGCACTGGTGGAAAGGCAAATAGTCATACATACTCTTGTTATGATTCATACGTCAGAGAGGGGAATGGATCATTTTCGCCTCTTCAAAATGATACAGTGAATACTCGTAGGACAGGCAGAGTCCATTTCCCTCCATCCTGAATCACACACACAGTGGTTTTCTTATTTTGTTTCTTATTTTCTATACAGAGATAGGTCTACTCACATATACATACAGAAACATGCAGACTGATTTACAGATCTGTGCAATATGTGAGGAGAGCAGAAGAAGCTGTGGGGAAAGTTTTTGTGTTTTTCAGGTGGAAAGGAAGCATTTGCTTGTTGTTTTTGTTTTGGGTTTTTTGGGTTTTTTTTAAGATAATGGTGCCTGTTTCAGACTTGGTTAGACAGGCTGAAAAGTTATCCTGAAGTGATTTTGGTCAGCTTGCTCTAATGACAACACAACTGTGCTTCAGGCACACAGGTGCAGTGCTTGTATTAGGAGAAACAGGCAACTGAAAACATACCTTATAGGTGGGGAAAATGTCTACACTTAGAGATATATCCTGTATCTCTATTGCTTTGCAATAAGCCATTCTTGCCATGTCATTTTAATTGCTTACGTGTTTTCTTAATGTAGATTATGTTTTCAAAGTTACATTTACAGTTTCAGGGCATATTAAGTCATCTTATTTAAAATGTTTAAAATATATTAAAAATATATGGTATGTACAAAATTTTTCTCCTCTCCTCTCCTCTCCTCTCCTCTCCTCTCCTCTCCTCTCCTCTCCTCTCCTCTCCTCTCCTCTCCTCT
>JANHGN010001347.1:0-20276 GCA_024605025.1 Megaceryle maxima | reverse complement strand
GGCGGCGCTGCGGGAGGAGCTGGCGGCGCTGCGCAGCACCCACGCCGAGCAGTTGGCCCATCTGGGCGCCGAGCTCCGCGCCGCCGCGCCTCCGGCCCCGGCCCCGGCCGGGCGGCCCGACCTGGCGGCGGCGCTGCGGGAGCTGCGAGCCCAGTACGAGGCGCTGGCGGCCCGCAACCTGCAGGCGGCCGAGGACTGGTATCGCGCCCGCTGCGCCCGCCTACACGAGCGGGCGGTCCGCAGCCAGGAGGCTGTCCGCGCCAGCCGCCGGGAGGCCGGCGAGTGCCGCCGCCAGCTGCAGGCCCGTCTGGCGGAGATGGAGAGCCTGCGCGGAGCCCACCAGTCCCTGGAGAGGCAGCTGCAGGAGCTGGAGGAGCGGCACAGCGCCGAGGCCGCCAGCCTGCAGGTGAGCCGGGCGGCTCCGGGAACCGTCACCGACCCCTCCCCCCCGCAGGGTCCCTGGCACCGGGGCGCTCGGTACTGTTGGGCACCGAGCATCCTCCCTCCAGGGCAATCGACCCCAGAGCTCGGCACCGCCGTCCCAGCAGCCTCCCCAAGTACTGTGTAGCACTGGGCATCTTTAGACCCCCGACGCTGTGCAGCACCGAGCACCGCAACGTCATTGCAGCACCGGCACCTCCGACCCAGCACTCCCCGCCCCTGGTCTTGTGCAGCGCTGAGCATCTCCACTGCATGCAAAATTCCGCAGCCCAGCTCCGTCCTCTGCAGAAGCCCCTCCCGCAGTTCTGTGCAGGGCTGGACATCCAGGCCCATTGCGATGCCTGCCGCCCCCCGCACGGTGCAGCACCCAGTGCCCCTTCTATCCCATTCTATGCTGCACTGCATGCAACACCCACCCCCCCACCCTGCCACCTCCAGCCACCAGCCCTATACAGCATCAACCCCCTCTTGCCTTGTGCGGTGCCCACCTATGCAGGGACAGAGCCCCAGCAGCGCTGCACAGCATCAGGCACCCCTGCAGCCTTCCTCCCACAGACCCTGCCTCACCAGGGCATGGCCTGCTGCCTTCACCCTTTAGGCAGAACCTCAGAGATAAGGTTCTGGGGGGACAGGCAGGACCAAGACACTCCCTTCAACACCCCCTTCCCACAGGGGATATCCTTGTATGTGACAGTGCTGTCTGGGGCATTGTCCCATCCTTGCCCTGTCCCTTAAGGGTCAGCTCCAAAACGGCCCACACATTCTTGTTGTGGATAGTTCCTCGAAGCCCAGGCTTGGCCCTTTGCCCTGGGGCCTGGTTCTTGGCACCTGCACTGCGGAAACTGGAGTTCTGCAAACGTTAAAGCAGAATATACAGCCAGATCCCAGCATCTCTTATGTCCGTGGGATGACTGACATGAGGCAGACACTGAGCGCTTCATATCTCTTATGCCATTACCTCAGTATTACCTCACTTTTTTGCTACAGGGAAACATTAATGATTTATAATAAATCCCAAGATTGTTCTGTTACATGTCTCTTAAATGTTCTGTGTTTTCTAAATCAAGCTGTTTCATTCTAAATACTGAACAACTGCCTTACATCATACATGAAGGATGTTGTTATTTCACACCCAAGTAATGCCCTGTCATTTTCAAGACTAAATTTTGCCAGGCTCTCTAGAATTTATGACTGTAGCTCCAAGCTGCTTGCAATCTTCCTAAATAGTTGAGGTCTTCAACAAATACTGTGGAAATGGGCAATATACAATATTTCCTGTAATGGTGAAAGACTTACACATAATATTCTTCTTAAATAGTCTTTATGTCATGTGAAAAGAGGGATTCTGGGAACAGCCTATCAACTGGGAAAAAAATACTAATGCAACTGGATTAAACAGCACCATAATTGAAATTGTTTTAGTGACAGTACAGCAGCATTTTCCTACATGACCCTTAGGATCTGCTTCAAGTGAGGTAATACTTAGGAGAGCAATGTGCATGTGTAGCTGTGACCAGTGGAAAAGGATGGAAGTCTGTCTTAAAAGAGAATATTCCTATTGTTTGAGTTTTTTAAATTTTCACATAGACTGCTAAAGCAGGGACATGTCTTTATATTTTAGGCTGTCCAGTCGAATGTGAGAGCTTTCTATCAGGGGACAAGTTTGGAATAGTGTGGGAAGGTGGCTTTATTCAACCAGCTGGTAGAGCTGGTGTGTGGAAGGAAGGTACAGACAGTGTAATAAGGGTAATGTGCTTTTATAGCTCATCTTGTTCATGGGGACTGCAGGCAGAGGGAAGGGAGCTGGAGGCACAGAGGGTCAGGGCAGCAAGAATGGGGCTGTCCTGGGGTAGGGTCACCCTGAGTCCCTCCCTCCTGTCATGGCTCAGTGCAGCAGCAGTCTGGCTGCATCACAGCAGAGGTTTTAATCTCTACTGCAGCAGCATCCATGCACATCCTGGGGCTTTTAAGTTGATGCCTCAATGGTCTCCTTGAACCCTTTCCCATTGCCCAGTCCCATCTCAGAGGCACAGCTACATGCAGCTCTCTTGCTGCTGGAGATGGTCAGGGCAGCACAGGTCAAAGCAGAAGGCCCCAAGGATGGTCCTGTAAATGTCCCACAAGGTGGGATGTGACCAGTTAACTTGACTGTGAGATGTCTCATAGTGCATTCAGGACAAGCTGGCACTGCTTCTTCGAGGGTCTCTTCTCAGACTGGGCTCGCTGCATCAGGCTCAGTGCACCTCCTTGCTCCCTGGGCAGCTCCACACCTCATGGCTCACTGTGCATGGTGCCCAAGGAAGGTTATGCAGGACATGAAGGAGGGGACAGGATGGGAATGAGGACAGGGACAGCATGTTAATGAGGACAGGGAGTGGATCAACATGAGGACAGAGACTGGATGGGGCTGATGTGTTAGGACAAAGCTCATTCGCTACAACAGAGGAGATGGAAGCAATTGCAAGCACCCAGCTGTAGGAGAGAGTGCCGCAGACGTTGGCAGTGGCCATTGCAGGGCTTTGCAGGCTGCACCATCACTTAAATGCAAACTGCTTACTCATTCTTGCTCCAAATCACTCTCCTCTGGTGGTATAGCAGGGCAGGTGGCAGTGGAAAAACCATCTGATTGCGAAGATCCTTATAGGAGCAGCTTTCACTGTTTTCAGGCTGCTGCTTAGATACCTGAATGCATGTGAGAGAAAAGAAGGCAGCTTGTTTTCTGACCAAAAAAAAAAAAGAAAAAAGAAAAAAGAAAAAAAAAAGATTAGTCTGCTTTGTTAGCAGGAGATCTGGTCTTGGACTCTTCCACATCACAGGTAGAACTGGATGTAGCAGTCATGGCAGGGCAAAACTGATGGGAGGAATGCTAGAAGGATGTTGTCATCCAGATGAGTATCGTGGGTCTTGCAGGGCTCTCTAATCCACCCCCCTTTTCTTTGTGTTCAGAGCCCCCCACCCTGAGGCTCTGAGGCATTTTCTGGGGAAGGTGTCAGAGTTCTCCTCCTGGAGCCAAGTCTTACCTCCTGCTCTGGCAAGAGCACCTCTCCTTCCATCCCCTGGACTCACGTCCCAACCCTTTTTAAGCCCCCCATACGCAAACTGCAGCCATTCTCCAGGCACCTGCTCCAGCTGTGAGCTGCTGCAGTGCTAGGGGCTCTTGCTTGTCATGCTGAGTCACCACCCCTGCTTTGACAATGTTTAAGCCCAAAACTTCGTGGCCTTGCCCAGCAGCTCTTCCCTGTCCCTCTGTAGCAGCCTGCCTCAACCCCTGCAGAACTGGGGGCTCCACTACCATGTGCTGTCTGCCCCCCCTGTCTTACAGACCCTGCTGCAGATGGGAAACTATATAATCCATCAGTGTTTAAAGCTTCCCCCCACTGTGCACACTCACAAGCCATGTCTGGTGCTATGCCTGCTTCTTTGTCCCTGTTAGCATGAGATTTCATGGTCCTGAGTTCCTGGTAGGATGTGCCATTGTGAACCAACTGCCCATTACATCTCCCTGGTCTCTGCAATGGGCAAAGCAGAAAACCTGTGGGAGAGGTTCCAGCTCCAAACCATAGCCCTGTGTGCCCTTGCCTTTGCAGGACACCATCGGGCAGCTGGAGGATGACCTGAGAAACACCAAAAATGAGATGGCTCGGCACTTGAGGGAGTACCAAGACCTACTTAATGTGAAGATGGCGCTTGACATCGAGATAGCTGCCTACAGGTAAGGCTGCTCTGATCCTGCTCTGCATGGATAGCTCCCAAGCCCAATCCCCTGACCCCACTAGGCTGGAATATTTTCAAAGGCCCAGAAAATATCTGGGTTCACACACAAGAAGCAACACCACTGTGTTGCTCATCTGTCTTGCCTGGACCTGCCATGCTTCTGCCTGGGGAGCAGCCATGATGTCATGTCATGCCTTGATCTAGCAGCCATGAACCATAGTCCCTCAGCTGTCCCAGAGCAGTGTAAAAAAACTAATGGGGACAGTTGAGGTTGGAAACTTGGCTTTCTTGCAAAGTCAAAGTAGATACTAAAGGCAGAGTCCCTCTGGTTTGGGGTTTTATTTTCCTGGTGTTTCTGGAGGGAGAGGAGGGAGCTGGTCTCATGTAGCCCATATTGCAAGTGCTCCAGAAAGGATTGACCAAAGCATATGATTTTGCTCCAGTTTCATGGTACAGCATGACCTGAGCCAGTGTCCACTACAGGGTGGGGTGATGGTCTGGAGTGTTTGGACTTGTTTGCAAGTCACAGCACACTGTCAAGCTTTGCCGATCATAGAATCATTCAGGTTGGAAAAGACCCTTGGGATCTTGATGATCCCAACCATTAACCCTGCTCGACAAAGTTGACCCCTAAACCATGTCCCTCAACACCACATCTAAATGACGCTTAAACACATCCAGGGATGGTGACTCAACCATGTCCCTGGGCAGCCTATTCCAGTGTCTTGACTATTCTTTCTGTGAAAAAATTTTCCCTAATGTCCAGTCTAAACTTACCCTGTTGCAGCTTGAATCCATTCCCTCTTGTTCTATTGCTAATTACCTGTGAGAAGAGACCAGCACCAACCTCTCTACAATGTCCTTTCAGGCAGTTGTAGAGAGTGATGAGGTCTCCCCTTGGCCTCCTCTTCCTCAAACTAAACAGTCCCAGCTCCTTCAATCTCTCTTCATAAGATTTATTCTCCAGTCCCTTCACCAGCTTCATTGCCTCCTCTGCACTCACTCTCTTGCATTGAGGTGCCCAAAACTGGACACAATACTCGAGGTGTGGACTCACCAGTGCTGAGTACAGGGGGACAATCACCTCCCTGCTTCTGCTGCTCACACTATTTCTAATACAAGCCAGGATGCCATTGGCTTTCTTGGCCACCTGGGCACACTGCTAAGATGTTTCATGTGAGATGTCCCCAGACTAACCTCTTCCCTTGTGATGTGCTTGCAGGAAGCTGCTGGAAGGAGAGGAGACCCTCTTCAACATGGGAAGCACCAGCCTTTCAGTGCTCAATCCTGTCTCCAACCCCACTTACTCCTTCCAGCCAAAAGGCTTTAGTTCCTCTACTCTGTCCTTCAAGGAGGAGGAGCAAGGAGAGGTTATTAAAGTGACCTCTAAAATATCATGCAGCAGGGCTGATATGATTGAGGGGACCATAACCTCTGCCAAGAAAAGAGGGAGGTTAAATCTGCATGAAGGAATTGTTGCAAATGCAAAAATGTAACTGTCAGGACTTTGTCCATTTTGCATTTGAAGGGGAACAGTCTCCACTTGGCCTTTAACTTGCCCCTTCAGGCACAAAGACATTCTGGGCTCACAGGAATCTCCTCCTTAGAAATATATTACTGCCCAGGGACACCAACCTGGGGCCAGCTTCCTGGCAGTCCCACCATGCAGAGGCCGAGCTTGGCACATTGCTCCCTTTTAAATGGGGTGGAGGCACAGGCAGGTAGCTAGATGCATGTTGGTCATTGTTGTGGTGGCACAGTGGACTTATAGCACCCTCCCTCCCTCTCTCCTTCCCTCCCTTTCTCTCTCACTCCCTCCCTCCCTCCCTCCTCCAGTGGCAGGTGAGGAGTGGTTGTCTGGGACCGCTGCTCAGCCGTCTCTCCTGAGAGAGGGCAAGGGAAACAACACATTTACTATAACTAGTTTCAAGGATACAGACCTTTATCTACTGTCCAAGTCCATATATAGCTAAACTCTTCCCCACTCCTCAAGCGGTAGCCTTCCACTTTTAATGCCAGAAGCACAGAAATAGCCATACTGGACTGTAACCACACCTGACATTTGGTCTATGAACCACTTGCATTTTAAACTATAAGGAATGTTTTGGGTCTTTTTGTTGTAACTACTCTGTTTTTTGGCAGCATTAATCCAGACAGGTGTGTGGGGTCTGCTAGCAGCAGGCATAAGACAGGGGGATCAGAGGTGGAGGCACCACCACGCCATGGGGCACAGCACCTTGTCTGGTGTCACTGGCTCCAAAATGTTGGGGTCTGCAGGGCCCCTCATTTGTCTGCACAGTCACCAGATGTGACCTGCACTCACATTAGCATTGTGCTCCAGCCAGCGCTGGGAAGCTGCAGGACTCTCCAACACCAGCCCACAAAGCATCCTCATCTCTGTTCTAACTGTTCCAATGCGTGCCAAATTTGATATAGAATTTACAACCATAGGTTTCCTTCAATGCCTTAAAATTGCCAATGATTGCTTTTGCAAGAGCCAGAGACTCCATGTGTGTGTGTTGTGTGTCAGTGCCCTGGCAAGGTTATCATCACGAGACCTTACTGCCCTCATGGGGGTGGCAGAGTAGTTCCTGGAACCAGAAAATTGTTTGCTTGCACTCTTTCCTCTTCTATGGTAAGGCACAAATTAATAATTAAAAAGAAAGAAATAGTTATGTGGATCAAACTGAGCTGTTTTGTCTTCTTTGCTGCTGCTTCACCTTAGGAACACACCTCTGTGTCTGGCTCACAGTCATTTTGGTCTCTAGCAGTCTTTCTGTTGCCCTGTAAAGAGCTTGGTGTTGGGGTGTGGCTGCCAAACCCTGCTGCTAAACTCTGCTGTGGAGGCTGCAAGTCATGGCTGGTCGTACCAATGGCAGTCTGGCATGTCTGGGTCTCACCCTCAGGTGCCTGTCACAGTGGCCCTACTTTGTCGAGGAGTTCATGACAGGCTTTCCAAGGGAACAAGGTCTCCCATGGTCAAGTGCACCCTCATTTGCCCAGAAAATGGGCTCTAAGACTTTGATTTGCATCATACCCCTGACAGTTTGGTCCCAAGATACCTGCCATTTCTCCTCCACTGTGCCTGCATGCTCAGGGGTTAAAAATAGCATTTGCCTTCCCAAGTGAAGATAAAGCAGTTTACACAACAGTAGACAGAAGTGTGCGTGCACTGGCCTCTCAAGTAAACCCAGCAGCCAAAGGTGCCTGCAGAGCTGGTGTGACTGGTATTGGTGTATATTCAGAAGATGCTCATGCTCTGCTGGAGATGTGCCTGTCAAAGGGCACATGGGAGGGCAGCAGGGCACGGAAAGAGTACAGGCAGGCTTCCAGCTGGGTGGCCCTGCTAGAACACTGTCCTATTGCTTTCCCATTTCTGCCTTGCCCTGCCACACCATGGCAATCTGCCCCAGAGCCCCAAGGGACACAGTGTGACAGTCACAGGCTTCTCCACTAGTGTTGCAGCCAGGAGCAGTGTGGCCACTTCCCTTGACCCTGCCACACCAATAACCCTGGGGACAATGCCCTGTGATGGCCGCTCACCATGGGGTGATGCAGACCCAGGGAGGGCAACCCTGTGGATGGGCAAAGCAAGGGGCATCTTTTGGAGGCAGGGAAGAGGGCTCAGGGCATGGCTGGGGCAGTTCATCCCACCAGCAGACCCCAGCCGAACAGCAAGGAGCAATTTGGGGCACCCAGGCAGAGCTTGTGAGGAGAGGACGGCACATGCAGGGTTAAGTCCAGGGCACTGGCATGTAAAGCAAGGACCAACCAACCTCAAATGTCTCCCAGCTCACCTGTCAGTTCAGAAAAGCAAACACACAGCATTTCTCCCAAACCATAGGGAAAAATAAAAGGCAGATGTGACTGTGCAGCTAATGCAATATATTCTGAACCTCAAAATACCCTCCAGCACTGCTTTCTTTCTGTCTCTTGAGAATAAGAAGCCTGACCTGTCCCCTATGCCCAGCACAAGCCTCTGCCAGGATTCATGGTTGCTCAGCTGGCTGCATGTGAGCAACAAAGCTAGGAATTTTACTTTAGTGACAGCAACGTAGAGAGGCTGCAGTTGTGGAGGAGGGCAAAGGAGCCAGCGGGAGGATGAGGTGCTATTTTGGAAAATGGCTGCTTTGCAAAGTCCATCTCAAGATTTGCTGTTTTTCTGGAGGTCTGCAGTGTTTTGGTGCTGTCTCATGGCATTCTGGAGCTGAGAGAGGGACAGCAGGCAGGGAAAGGACCTGGGCATTTATGATACACCAGAAAAGACCAGACTGGATTGTAGATTATTTCATGGTTTTGACAATCCCTCTGCTGTGCTCTGTCCCTGTGATCCTACAGGATCTGAGGTGCCAAGCTTTAATTACCCTGATGTCAGCAAGCAATTGACCAACCCCACAACTGTTCTCCCGGGACTGAGAGTGAGAGCCCTTTCAGGAGGGGGACCCCCTGCTTTCCTTAAGGACAGAGCCCAGCCATATGTGCTGTGCTGCAAGGGAAGTGCTCCCAAGAAGGGCCAGGGCTGACCCTAGTGCTGCAGCAGCCTCCCAGCTACCTGTGTCCACACTCTGGCTGAAATGCCAGTGCTGTGGGACTCCAGCGTCCCAGTGCAAATGCAGACCCTGGGGAGAGCTTGCTCTGGGCATTTCCTGGAGCTCAGCCGATTTTCGCTGGAGGATCAGAGGAGGGACTGCTTAATGCCCACCTGGGGCCACATCTGCCCAGCTTCTGTGGGCCCAAGGTGGCTGCTGCTGCTGAGCGAGAAGGCTGAGCTCCTTCTTACCCTGAGGGAGGCCCATGCCCACACTCTTGTCATCTTAAGGGAAGAATAGACAGCAGAAAGGGACAGGACCAGCTCAGAAAATTGCTAACACTGACCTCTGGCTATATTCATCCAGGTCTCCTTTTCTATCACTGTCTTCTTCAGGGTGACTCCTTTCACCTCCTGCTTATATGCACCAGGTGCCTTCTACAGTGGAGGACTAAGCTGGAACAGGACAATACACCCTCCTCTGTGGCCTCGTCTTTCTTATCAGGTTAAACACCAAGGCTGACAGAGGAAAGAGCTGAGTCACACAGCAGATGCTTAAAAATTTATACTTCTGCAGAACCTCAACCTCCTAGATAAAAGGCAGCTGCAGACATAGACTGCACCAGCAGCTCAGGAAGAAGCAGAGAGCAGCCCATTTCTCCATGATTGCCTTCATCTTTATTTGGGGGAGAACCCCAGCCTCCTTGCCAATGTGTAAACTCCCACCACAGGGCTTGACAGTTATTTTTTATCCTGGATGCAGATGCTGACCCATGCACCATGCAGTTGTGCTTTGGGGCTGCCCACCTCTGCTTGTTTTGTTGTCATGTAGGTGAGATGGGACAGTCTGTGTAGTCTGGGATGTCAGCTAGGGTGGGTCTAGGTCATGCTCCTGCTGCTCCAGGGACAGAAGAGCCTTGTTCCCATCATTATCCTGGAACCCAAGGTCCTTCAGCTCAGCTGGAGGTTCCTGCAACAACTGGCTATGCTGAGATGTACAGCTCCTTAATAATAGTCACTGCACACAGCAATGTTTTGCTAATGATGCTTGTCCAGATGCTGGAATTCATTAAAGAGTAAGCCAAAGAAAAATCATCCGAAGGAAAAACAAATACAACAAAAAACCCCAAACATTTTCCTTTGGCAAGGATGCAAACACCTTTTCCAGACTGGGAAGAACCCAGTCATTCAGCAAGAAGGAATGAATAGGCCATTCAGAGCAAATTCTCTTCCAGCACCTTTGGCAGGATCGATCCATCTCTTCCCTTGCCAGCTCTTAGCACACAGATCTCCTCAAGGAGAAGAGGTTCTTTCTCCAGTGAGTGACCCATGCAGAGTCCTAATGCCAGCAGTAGAACAGATGAATCTGAATGATCAATTGTCTACATCAGTGGGGTCTGACACTTTAAAGCAAAGTTTTTATCAAAACAGCATAAGAAATGCCAGCTCATTCACACAAGTCTTTGCAGACATATGGGAACAAGAATCACTTTGCAAATGCAGCATGAGATGCGAACAGGGTACTGCTTGGTGTGGGGTGGGAGAATACTCATTGATCCTGTTCTGTCCCAACAGATTCCAGCTGAAACAGAAAGGCTGCAGAGCTGGGGACTGCAATGCACTCTTACAGCTTGTGCAGGGGTCTTCATCCAAAACCCAGCTAATCCAGAGAGGAACCTTCTATTCTGTGACAAACGATTATACCCTTGTTAAACCAGGATGTACCACAAAGACACTGTTGCCTAGAACTGAGCTCTCTGTTGGAGGCTGGCTGTGTCCATTCTAACACAAAGGGGCAGTGTTCACACTATACACAGACATACCTGCTTAGATGGAAGGGAAATACCCAGAAAATTTGAGTGCATTCCTGAGCCACAGGCACTCATCCTCTTGCTGCTCACAGATGGGACCCACCTGGATATGTTCCTGTGTGGCCTGCACTAGGTGTTCCTCTGCTGGCAGGGGGTTGGACTGTGATTTCCAGAGGTCCCTTCCAACCCCTACCATTCTATGATTCTGTAATTCTGTGGAAGACAAAGTTTTTGGGGTGCTGTGAGCATGAGTTCTGAAACAACAGAGGCACCAGAGTCTGTTCCTATTACAGCAGGGCCAGCTCAGCTCCTTTGGCTTTGAATAGAGGCAGCTGCTGCCTGCCTGCATCCCAGAGAGCCCAGGAGACATAAGCTCCTGGCTTCCCTATGCCCAGAACAGCCTCATAAATGCTCATAGTCATTCTCTGAGATGATGTGCGTGCACAGACTGGAGTGAGGTCTGCAAGAACAAGTTGTTTGGAGATGTCATTTGGAAAAGCTGAGGTCAGACTGAAAAACACAGTTTACACAAAGGATTAAAACATTGTTAAAGTTTAAGCAAATTTTTAATGGAAGTGCAAAAAAACCCCAAGCCCCAGACACAAGACACCTCATTAGCAAATTCCTAGTCTAGCTGTATGAATAAGAATGCCAGGCAATACTTGAAGCAAGCCAAAACTTTTCAGCAAGCCAAAATATTCAGGCTAGATTCTCAAAGGAAGCAAGGATTATAGAACCATACTGTGACTCAATGTCCCCCTAAACCCTTCCCCAGTCATTTTTATGCTCATTAGCCTAACTTCATCCACAATGGAGAGAGCTGAATGCCTCAAAGATACCAAACTCCTCTGAGTTTCATGCAAGTAAGTGCATAGGTGAAATACACAGACTTGTGCCTCTAAGTGGTGTAGCAGGTCACTGACTATTTCATTTTGGGTTGTGAAGGTCCCTCCCCGCCTCAGTCTTCCAGGTCAGGGGGCTGGGTGTGTCTAGGGAACAACCAATTCTACTGCTAAAGACTGAGGCAAAGCAGGCATTAAGCACCTCAGCCTTTTCATCATCCCTTGTCTCTATGTTTCCCGCTGCATCCAATAAAGGATGGAGATTCTCCCTGGTCCTCCTTTTGTTATCCATGCATTTTTTTATTGCTTTTAACAGCAGCAGCCAGGTTGAGTTCTAGTTGAGCTTTGGCTCTACTAATCTCCCTGCATAGCCTCACTGCATCTTTGTGGTCGTCAGGAGAGGCCGCCCCCTCTTCAAAAGGCCATGAACTCTTCTTTTGTTCCTGAGTTCCCACCAAAACTCTGTTCAGCCAGGCTGCTCCTCTTCCCTGACTGCTCATTTTCTGGCACACTGGGTCAGCTGCTCCTGCAACTTTAAGACCTCCTTCTTGAAGTATAGCCAGCCTTCCTGGACTCCTTTACCCTTGAGGATGGCCTCCCAAGGGACTCTCTCAATTGGTCTCCCAAACAGGTCAAAGTCTGCCCTCTGGAAGTCCAAGGTGGCAGTTTTACTGCCTGCCCCCCCTCCTGCTTACTTCCCAAAGAACTGAAAGCTCCATTATTTCATGATCACTCTGCCCAAGATGGCCTCAAACCATTACTTCCCTCACAGGTGCTGCTCTGTTCACAAGCAGCAGGTCCAAGTACACCTTCCCTCACTGTCTCCCTCACCAGCTGCATCAGGAAGTTATCTTCTACACACTCCAGGAACCTCTGGGATTGTTCTCTCTCTTCTGTATTGTATTTCCAGGAGACACCTGGGAAGTTGAAGTCCCCCCCAAGGTAGTCCCCAAGGGGTAGCAATCGTGAAACCCCACCCAGCTGCTTACAGCATATTTCATCCGCCTCTTCATCCTGGCTGGGTGGTCTATAACAGACTCCCACCACACTATCAGCCTTGTTTGCCTTCCTCCTGGTTCTTACTCATAGGGACTCAAACCTGTCATCACATTTGCAGGCATTCATATGTCTCCCTAATATAGGGGGCCATGCCACCGCCTCTTGTGTTACATGAATTCATAAAACATTGCACATAAATGCCTGCTGATTCCCTGAAAAGAAATTCAGTGCAGACTAGTAATAGACAAGGTTGAAGAATTTTTCAGTAAAACTCATTGATTGCTTCACATCTATGGAAATAAGCATTAAGGGTTGTCCTGGCTCCTGTGTGCCACGGTCTGGTGGCAATGCAGGTCAAGGCTGGGTGCAATATTGGTGTTCAGAACATAAATGATAGCTATACATTGCCATCACAGTGCCCTTCTATTTAGATGGCTCAGCTGTGCATTCACTAGTCTCTTGAACTAATGATATTAAACTAAATCTGAATTAAACAGGCAAAACACTACAATGAAGTCATGTTGATGGTTGGTTGATTCTGCATTTATAAGAAGTCCTGACATTAGGGCTCACCATCCTTTCTTGCTGGGAATTGGCAATTTGTAAAGCAACTCAGAATTATGCTGCAGTACGAGTAGCACGTATGTTAGCCATGATACTGCTAAGTAGATAACGGGAAAATAAAAGCAGAACTATTTTATCAAGCAAAGTAACAATAGTATCTGTGAAATAATGAATGAGTCCAAGCACACCTACCCTCATTTTCGGAGAATGAAGCTGGCTCATCTCCCATGAGGACAGAGATGCCATCCCATAGACGGCCTGTTGTTACAGAAGCTCTTCTATCATCAGGACCAAAACTGACTGGAGAAAAGCCAAGGTTAAAAGGAGACCAACTGAAATAAAACAGGAGCAGGAGAGCTGAAAGATGACTGGCACATTTTAAAGCAAGCAGAGTGATTATCTTTACGTAGGAAACTACACAGCTCACAGATCAGCCTTGGCAACAGCCAAAGGTCATCCCTGCTGCATGCTGAAGTGCCCCAGGGGGCACTGCAGGCGCTGGAGAGCAGACAAAACAGAAGTGCCTTCAGGGTATGATTTAAGGTGAAAGAAAGCAGGATGCTCAGACAGGGAAACTAAGCTAAGAATATGCTTTCTGAAGGCAGGTGAGGAAGAAATAGAAGTGGACAAATGGGAAGTGAGAGGTCACAAAGCATTCATACCAAAATATGATGGGCAACAGATCTTCAATCCTCCTCATTAAGCCACTGAAAGAATGAAGGAGGAAGTCTTGGCTTTCTACATGTTAGCTGGCATGTGATTTACCCCACAGAAAGCATCCTTCTGAAGATATCCAGAATCCTTTAAAAAAAACAAAACAGAAAAAAACCCACCCAAACCTGCAAGACACAAACCACCAACAAACCAACCAAACTACACCCCAGAAATGGACACTCACACCAGCACCAGTGGCAGCATAGTCATGTTGAGCCTATGGAAGTCAGCAGTATCCTAGAATTACATGAATTTGAATTAACTATCAGCTTCTATATAGCTGTTAAACTTTGCAAATCAGCTCTTCTGTAGATATGGGGTCCAAGCCTGGACGACAGGAGAATTTGCAATGAAATGTGATTATGCTGCTAAACTTTTTTTTTTTTTTTTAAGCATAGAGCTATACATGGAAAACAAACCCGTAAGTGCTAATGAAACAGGAAGTGGCAGTATGGCATATATGAGCCAGATGCGTTGCATATAGCCAGGGCGATCAGAGCAGCAGAGAAAGATCCAATTCACAGGAGACTTGGTAACAGCCATAAACATGCATGAAAATCATCTAGAGGTGGCTTTGACAAAAAGATGTACTGATGAAAAAAAAGGGGTCCTGTTTAACTACAGAGTATTATTCCTCTTGCATCTGTGTTGAAAAATTACATTGACATTTTTACTGAGCTATGTCTCACAGAAATAATAATTAAAAAGAGAATCCCAGAATTCCATGTTACTCCAGCTAATGATCCCACAGTTATCTTGAGGAGAGATTCTTCACCATTCCACCTCCTAACTGAAATTTGCCATTTTAATAACCCCAAAGCACATCCAGAAGTTTCAATATCAACTGCCATAATTTTGAGGCTGACATAGGGAACATAGCATGGAAATAAAAACTCAATTTTAAATTGGCTAAAATAAAGTTTATTTTACTGTTACAATATATAATCTCTTATGAACACAACTCACAAAATGTTTACAAAATAATCTCATTTTCTGCTGCATTTTAAACACTACTTTTATACAAACTTCAATGTTAAAATAGGAATTTGTAGCTAGAAATGGTTTTATGTTTTTTAAAAACATCACAAGAATTACTACAAACAATTTTTTTTCCTTAGGATGTCATCTTCACAGACAAAACTGAATGTTTATTATAAAGACCCAAGAAAGGATTCATGAAAGCTTTCTTTAGACAAAGGATGCCAGTCCTCTTAGGTTGCCAGCAAGCAAGTGCATTCAAGCTAACACAGGTGCTCTGAAAGGCCTTACTAAGGAGTCTCCTCCCCTTCCCTACACTAACTATAGGGAAGGGAGGGATCCTGGTGCATTAACAGCAGCTTTCATGAATCCCCACACTGATGACCTAGTATGCAGCCAGACCGTAGCACACAAGCCTCTGGTCCCTAACACTGCGCAAGAAACCATGAAAGTCTTACTATACAGACCAAAATCTGAAGAATTCTAGTTGTCACAAAACCTAGTATTTTAATGTGTTAAAATTAAAGTTACCTAATGTCCTCTGTGAATCTGGTAGTAATAGCAAGTATTATAACTCAACCCTGGTCTCCCCTACAATGCACTAATACACATTAGAAAGAGTGGGAAAAGCTTCCTTTCCACAGCTGCTAGAAAACCATGTGCTAGAGTGAAAGGATTTATGCTCCTACCAGTCAAGCCAGTTAACAGATTTTACATGACAGCAGAATCAGGCTGACAGTAATTAGCTTACATACAGCAAGCAGGTAGAAGGATGTGCTACTTTTTTTTTCCTCATGCATAGTTTAACCAGCTTACAGCCAGCTCATCTCCAGTAGGACTAGAGATGCACGATCCACCATTTGGTATAAGCCGAACTATCAGCAAATATATTTCCAGTGCAAACAGAATTGTCTTTCTTCAAGAAAAACAACTAAATTTTATGCTACTTCTCAAAAACCAATGCTTACAATGTGTCATTTTCTACCTGTTTTGGTCTGTATTTCTAGAGTTCCCTTCCTCTCCCTAAATGACATCTGAAGACAGATGATCATGGCACACTTTTTTTTTTTTAGGCAAATGACTGTCTCCTCCCCAGAATAAATTATACTGCCCACTGAAGATCATCCCTGAGAGTACTGTTCTAACTAGACACTTAGAAAGCAAGCAATATCTCACAGCTTGGAGGGGGGAAAAAAAAAAAAAAAAAGGCTGTTCACCCCATAAGATCTTGTGGTTTTACAAAGTAAAAAAAAAATGCAGCTACTCTGAGCATTTAAATTCCCTGAGCTGAGTGAAATTTGAAGACAGTAATTTGTTACACAGCACAGCAACATCTATAGCTGTTCTTACAGAGGCTGTAATTTTTTTTTACAGTGGTAAAATCAGATGTTAAAGTACAACCATACAGCAGTTAGTGGTGGTTCCTTTTACTTGCTTCCTGTCACAGGAAATACGATGGCCTTTGGTGAGAAACAGCAGTGAAGAAGCTTGATGACTTTGGACTCTTGCCTTCTCATATTCTAGTAATCTTTAAGTTACACTTAGTGGAGATACTACCAGGCCATAGTGCAGCACAAGTAAACCATCCTATAGAGGAGAGAAAGAACATGTATCATGATACCGCTTCACCTTCTCCAGGAAGGATTTCTGTCACCACCTGGCATGACAGCCACTGCATGGCAGAACCACAGCTTCTATGTCACTTATTTTATACCCTGTCCCTTCCAAATGGTGACTACAAGTTTGAAATACCAGGGCAAATAATTATATTCCCCTCTCTTAACTGGTGTTAAAACCCAGTAAAATCTGGTACTTTGCCTTTATTTTAAAGTGATAATGGAATTATCTCCTCTGCATACAAAAAAACTCTCCTTTACAACTCAGGATACAGGAGGAGACAGGAGCTTTAACTCACTCAGTGCCTAGCATAAATGGGATGACTGCACTGCAATATGAAGATAGGATCCTGATTGTCCTCACTTGTCAGGTAGAACAGATACTATGAGTTTACTTATGAACCTCTTGTCACATAGTATGCTGTTACACCCTCACAAAATTGTATGTACTCCCTGTGCCTGTTAGCTACTTAAATAGGAAAAATAAGACACATTCAAGCTTCCTTTTTTGGAGAACTGTGGTCAAAAGCAGTTTTTCCTCTATGGTAATTTCTTAAAGAAGTATTTATAAGAAAATGGTACAATATATTCATTGATGAATGATTTTTCAAATAGTATATTGCCAGTAGGACATTTAAAGAAATTGTCTACACAGGAGATAATGCTGTTAAACCAAAGGCCAAACCCACTGCAATTCTTTCTGTACAAAGGGAAGCTGAGAGTTAACCCAGTACTGGCACTGCTTACTCTAATTATTTTCAAGTTGAGTATCATACATTTCTATGTATGTTCAGCTGCTTTTTCTAGATACTGTTCTTAAAAGCAAATCCAAAATTACAAATCTCAAATCAGTCTAACTCAGACATGCCCAAAAGAAAAGCAAAAACTCTCCAGTGTTCTTTGCCACGTTTGTGAACCTGACCCAAACAACTGTAAAGGATCCCACCTGCTACACCCAACTATAAGCTTTAGAGTGGAACTGACAGACTGAAACATCATAGCATATATACCTTTTGAAGTTTTAAGAGCATCCGCAACAAGAAGTGCCCCATTTTCCAAATTCAATACCCCCACAGCAAGGAGTAAAACACTTCTATAGCAGATGTGTGCTGGAGGGTCACAGTAATTAAATTAGATCACAGCTCTCACTGCCTAGCTCAGGAGACCAAAAAAAATACAATAACATGGGGTTACGAAAAGGTGAGAATTACAAAGAGACCATTATAATCCACAAGATCTCTGTGCCATGGGCTAAGGACATAAAGGAAGCTACTCTTTTTAGCATTTCCCATGTGTGAGCTCATTATATCCATCAGTGATGCAGAGCTCTGAGAAGGCCAGTTTCAGACAAATGAAAATAACCAGCAGCTTGGATCATGTTGCATTTGTGCAGCAGAGGGGAGGAAGGTAATACAGGGAAAAAATTCTATTCTCACATAGTTATTAACAAGCTTCCTTCCTCAGCTACTGAATCAAACTCTTAATTACAGGCAGTTCTCAATACCTGGTTAGAAAATTGAGCCTTTAAAAAATTCCTATCAGTGCCTTTGTTCTTTCCTTGTAGTAAATTCCAAAAGTTTTACATTGTTTTAAAAATTAAGCAAGGTAGCTTCCTTTTCTATAAATTCTGTGCAGCAATTTGTGGTTTTGCCCTAAACAGAGATAAATCCTACTTCCAGCTAATTAGAAAGTTTCAACCAACCACTCCATTTCAGAAATGTTAAAATATCATGAGGTCTACAAAATTAAACAAGATTTATCCCCAATTTTTTTTTTTACTTTCTATCAACTGCTCATAAACTAACATGTTAATTGTTTACACTCAAGCACTAAAGTTAGTTGTCTATTTACTCCAATTAAAACAACACAAGCAGGTTACTGTGGGGCCAGTATCGGGAATATTTATTTTACCATCAGATCACACCTGATCTTCCCACACTTGCTGGAAATACATATAGTTCTTCAGACCAGCTAAAGTCCTGGCTTGCGCCTGTAGGAGACGTTAATTGACTGAGGCTCTAAGGCATCACTACACAGTGTTACTCAGTAGGAAAAAAATAAAACAACAAACCAACCACACACAACAAAACAACCAACACCCCAAATCTTCACAAAATCTTGCATTTAATAACCATCAGGAGGATTAAAAGCCCCTAAAATAATCACAGGTTAGGGTCCGGAAAAATAAGTCACACACAATATGTGCTATGCTGCATTGCGTTGGGAGAAGCTTTCAATGTAAATGCTGCCAAAGAACACAAGTTACAGTTGATGTCTCTGGCAAAGAGAAACCTATCTGCCTTTTTAAAATTACTTTTCTCAGCAAAGAGTAACTGCTGACATGAATGAACTTGCAATTGAAAAATGCAATTCCAAAGAGCAGTTATTTTTCTCCTCTAACAGTGACTGTACTCATCTAAATAAAAAAACCACACCCTATGTTTATTTCTTTAAATGACTTTGTATTGCATAAGTAGCTACTGAACCTATTTTCTTGGCGTGAGGCATCTGCAATGAACCTCAGAAACTGGTAACTGACAACAGCAGTTTTGAAGAGTGTTTCAGCATCCTAGTGAGAGCTGTCACGGGTACTCTAAGTTCCAACACTGGTTTGGAAAGGCTGGAAGGTTATGATGGCACAAGATGCCCTTGGAGCTTAGTGTAAAAATCCACCAAATATTCCTCTATAGTTGTAATCTCACTGGGCCAGGAGAATCATGTCCCTCATCAAATTTCAGATCATGGTGAAAAATAAACAGACTTCACCACTTCTATACTTGACTTTTTTTTTTTTTTTAATTGGATAATTATCTAAAATTTTTTCAATTTTTTTAATCCTACAAAATGTATCCTCTTGATTTCTGAAAAACAATATAATGTGAGATTATAAAACATGAATGTGTCACAATTATTTCAATATCAAAAAAGAAGCAACGGAGGTTTATTTGCAACATTCCTACTGTAACTATTCTGGCATCCTAAGAGGTTCTGTAACAAAATGAAAAAAATAGGGATGAACCTGATCTTTCAAATTTTCTAGCTAAAGTGACTATGAAAGCACAAGACTTCACAAGAAACAAAGATCTTTTTCTGTTTGCCCAATAGAGCAGATGTGTGGGAATTCATCACTAGCATACTGATTTTCTAAAAATGAGACTTGAAACGTCACCAGATAACATACCCTGAGTAAAAACTGTTCCTTTTGCAGAGCTGCTGACTGGTACATAGCCACTAAGCATCAATCAGCAGACCTAATTATGACAAGATATGAAAGACAAAACTTCAACTAGACAGATCTATTTCTGACAAAAAATTAAGCTGATGCAGTTCTCCCTGAAGTGCTTCCCCAAGAGCGTTTTTCATACACAGAAAGCTTTTGTGCCAAGATGAAGCCTAAAAGCGAGTATATTGGACTATACGCCTAGACTGAGAAGTAAATCAACCCCCTGCTAGTTATTGAAGCATTTAGTAAAGGGTGCTTCCATCAGAATGTGTTGATTGCTGTATTTACTTAAAATGAATTCACTATGTTAGAAGTTTGTTACCGGTGCTGGCTTCCTCCTGGTTTCTATCACCTGCTCCCCAAAGCAGGTTCGGTTACATTTGCATTTTTATATAATAATAGGAAGCAAAAATGCAAAGACATCATGTATGGCATTTATTCCCTTTGACTGGATAAACTGAGGTACATGCCACAAGCCACAAAGATTTTTAATGTGTGCCAACACCAGCATGAGTGATGTATGTCTGCTCTGACTGTGGGATCCCTCCTAGTCACTCAAGTCATGTACAGGTAACACAATGTCCAAGATGCCTGAAAATCAGAATTTCACTTCTTGCCCCTGACACAGAAGCCCTCTTGCAGCACAAAAGGGTTCAGCAGGAAATGTAAAAGACTGTATATGTGTATGCACAAACGAGTCAAGAGAACTGAATTTGCTATGATTTTAGCCTGCCATCTGATGACATTACTTTCAAAAAAAAAAAAAAACCAAACCAACCAAACAACAAAAAACAACAACAACAACAAAAAAAAAAAAAAAAAAAAAAAACAAAAAAAAAAAAAAAA
>JANHGN010001346.1:54687-71863 GCA_024605025.1 Megaceryle maxima | reverse complement strand
AGATGGCCCTGCTCCCTGCAGGGGGTTGGACCAGATGAGCTTGAAAGGTCCCTTCCCACCCAAACCAGTCTGGGATTTTATGACTTATCAAATGCCACATCTGCTCCTTCACATTTTCTTTACAGAGTTAACCCATCAACAAGCGTGGTAAAGAGAGGTGCAGTCAGAAGTTCTCCTGGACTTTGTGATTTCAGCCATAAAGCTGTGGTTGCTACCACATTAAAATCCTGGGGGCAGATCTGGGTTTTCACAAGAGGCAGAATAAATGTCCTTTATGTGGTTTGTGCACAGAACTGTGCTAGCAATTCATCTGCAAGCCTGGTCTGCATTAAGAGAGGAAAAGCATGTGAAGGAGTTTTAGTAGCTAGCAGCATCTCTGCTTGAGAGGACAACAATGACAGATTCACATTTCTTCAGTGCAGGAGAGGACCTGGTGGATGGAATATCTATTTTTCTTTCCTCCTTATTTATTCCATATATGTCTTCATGTGCTCTCTATTAAAATGAAATATTGACGACTCTGAAGTGATCTTGGATTCTTTTCAGCTGTCTTCTCCCCAGTTAATACTAATAATAATCCTCTGTTTTCATAAATGGTTGTCAATTAAGAGAGCTTATAGTTTAGCGTGCCATTTATTTTATAGCAGCTTTTAATGTTTCTGATGCAAAAGTTGGAATTTTCCTCAAATGGGATGATAAAACCATCCCAGTTCATGACTTTGTAAGTGCCTAATTAATGGTGCAAAGCAAATGCTTCAGAGCAACTCTTTGTGCTTTCCATGAATTTACAAATACAGGGTTTTTTTGCAGCTTGCTTCTTCACATCAGCAACTCGCAGATGTCAGCAACTTCTAACTACAGCACCCAGGGCTGGGGTGACAGAGCGAGGGAGCAGCTCAGAGGAACCAGAAGCACCCCCTGAGAGAAGTGGTGCAGTCGCCCTGGCTGGCAAATCCAGCTGCACCCATCCATCAGTACCAGTGTGACACCAGATGTCCCAAACATCAGCAGAGCAAAGAAAAGCAAACTAGCTTACAGAGCTCACTAGATTTAGCCCTGTAAATGGCAGGGAATGGGAAGATTTCTGTTCGTTACAGCTGGGAGTGAAAAAAGGTAACGGTCTTTAGAATCTCAGCTCTGTGACTGGTCTTTTTCCTGCTCCAAAAATCAGCTCTGAGCTCTGAACTGAGCCATGTACGTGCAGGACTCTCCTCCTGCACACCAGTTCACTTGGCAAAGCTACAGATCACAGCGTTTGGAAATGGTATTCTGTTGTTTTTCCTTGCCCCACTACTGCAGTCAGCAGGAATACACACTTCTAGCCTCCTTCCACTTTTTAAAACTTTAATTTTTCCACAGTTGACAGGATCTTGGCGAATGCCTTTGTCTTCAGCAGCAGGGAATAGCTGGGGCTGACTTCATTGTTGAAGCAAACACACAACAAATCGACGCTCTGAGGCTAGGGTAGAGAAAAATTAAGCTCATCAACTTACTCCACAGTCACATCTGGCAGTCAGTTAATAAGTCTGGACACTAGATATGTGGTAATAACCTTGAAATGCAGTATATATGCAGCTGACACGAGTTACTGACATTATACCACTGTGTGGCAAGTCCTTTGCTAGGGTTTACATTTTCAGTATTAGACTCGTGCATGTAAAAATACTAAAGTGTCATTAAACTGCTGCAAAAGGGATTCAGAAGAGATGTTATATGGGTTACAAAGGTCAAAAACCTCATCCAAAGCTGATGCACGTACTGCTTTTTATTAATTCAGCTATTTCCAACACACAAAGAAGTAAAATCATTCTAGTTGAGAGATTTCATCTTCTTTTTAGCCATCTAAAATCCTTCTTTTATTTGCAGAACGATTGTGTCCTTCTGCTTCTTTTTCTTAACCAAAAGTGCATTAAGGAAAGGTGATTATGCTTTTAAGTGGAGTCAATGAGTAACAGCTGATTTTATTGTGCATGTGAGGAGCTTTCACTTAAATATCCTCATTCCACCAGTGCCTTTTCAGTGGTAGCACCTATCACAACAGGTGATCTAAATATGTCTCCATGCTTCAAAACAAATAGGACAGAGGAGCTGGAACTAAACCAAGAAATAGGAGAAGCCCAAGGATTATCTGGGTGCATAAAGCCTGCATTGGAGATATTTCTGTTTTCTTTGTGAGTCATCTGAAGTGATTCCTACCAAACAGGTAAGGAAAGTGCAATTACATGCAGAGATTCAAGCCTGCTTGTAGCAGTGTAGTTGATGTTGTCTCATTAAATGTCATCTGCCAAGAGGCTGCTGGAAGGTGGTTATCTCGGAGAACTGGGAACTGTTCTTTACTGGTGCAGAAAACTGAAAGCCTGAACAAACCCTATGTCCTGTGAAAAGCTTTTTCCATGGCTGTGGGTAAGGTAGTTCCTCATCCAGATGTGCTCTTCCCCAGTTGCAGGTTCCTCCGTGCACCTCTCATGGGAGCTGGCAGAGACATGACAAAGGTACCAGAGGATGATGCCAGCACAAGCCTGGGCTGTTAGTAAAAATTCAAAGGAAGGAAAAAGCCTGAGAGTATCAATTAACTGTAACTAAAGCTTCAAGGAAAACAATTCCTGTTTCCTACCACAGCTGACTTAAGGAAACTATTTTTTCCTTTACTCAGTTTTTGCATGGGAAGAGAATAAATTCCTCCTGACCTCCCTTGCATTACCTAAGAGAGTTAGGACTAGAAAGTGACTGGACAAGCAAGCAGCATTCAGTCTGTTGGTATTTCAGTGACAAAATTTGCAGATCTCTGAACAGGCAAGCGTCGTAAAACAGCTGCCAGTGAGCTGGGCCATTAACTGGGAAATCTGTGCAGTGAACAGTCAGAATTCACGGAAGAGCAGTTCTGTGTGTTGAGAATTATTAGTCAGCTTTGGAGGGAGTAAGAAATACAAGGTACCATCTGATTTTGTGCAGTGGAAGAGGTACAGAGTACAGGTGCAGAGCTGGCAAAGCCACCCAGGGCACATTTTAACATCTACTTGTAAATATTTGTGCCATAAAATCTATTCCTCAGCAAAAAGGGGAAGGATTTCCTCTGATATTACATCCTCCTCTTCTTTCTGCACTGCAAAGGTCATTGGCATGGCAACAAAATCTTCATTCCTCAAGAGTCCGTCTGCTGCTGGTGTGCTTGCCTCCCTCAGCTGAACTCACATCGTTCTTTTTTGATGACACACTCCTTGGCTGTTGACCGTCTGTCGTCACAAGCACACAGCCACAACTTCAGGTGAAGAATGAGCAGCAGCAGCAGGACTTCTGAGCAACAAGCAAGCTAATCTCTGAGATCAGGAGAAGAAATACAGGAGAAAAACCCTGCCAGAAAATGTTTGGGTTTTTCAAGAAATCTTCAATTTCACAATTTCCTTAAAACATCAGCAGCTGACGGAAAGAATTTCTTTTCTGTAATGTGAATTTTGTGAGAATTCATACATTGAAACCCCCAATGCACTAACTCTCACATGTTTATGTTTTTGACTGGAGCAACCTCTTAAATATTGATTACAATTCTGCAGTTGTACACAATTCCTATTCAGAGTATTGCTAAATGTTACCATGCTAACTACTATCATGCCATCAACTACGTAAGACTCTTCAATATTTTTCTAACAACAAATATTAATCATCTGGTTTAATCAGTAGCTCATCAGGCATCAACTTCCAGAGTATATTGGAGGCTGCTGGCAAATAATCATTAATTTATTTGTGCAACACTAGAGTATGTATTAGTCCAGAATGAAAAATGACCCAGAATCAGTTCTCTGTAAGTTGTGCAGTCACAGTAATCACACCAGCTTTGAAGGCAATCGACACACAGCATTGGATCTCGGTGGCAGAAAGCAAAGTGTCAGCTGCAGCGAAGAGTCCTTTTTGGGATGAAAAGAATCAAGCAAATTTTAGGAGAGTCTCAGGTTTGTTGAAGTCACCCTGCCAGAAATACCATCTGTCTGTGCCCCCCCCTGCTTGCCTGGAGCTGTCATTTCATGCAGGTGTTACACGACTATGTTGTCATAGACACCACTTCATTGTGGTGCCCTGCAGGATGTTGAAGATTTGGACAGTTTGAGCAACAAAACAGGCAAGGAGCCTGGTCCTGAACAGTCTGATTATTGGGCACTGCATTTTTGAAGTGTAACCTGCAGAGGTGAGGGGACCTTAAGCCAAGCGAAGGCTGGGAGAAGTTTAATGCCAGGCTGGGATGCCCATCTTGGTTCAGGAAACCTCTGTTTCAATTTTGTTTGGATCTGGTTTGAGAGAGGGGGGTGGGGGGTGTGTCTGGTCTCCTCTTGTCGTACTCATGTGATTTTTAAATACTTTTTAAACAGAGGAAGGCTGGCAAACAATCCTTAAACTTAGGATAGAGTCCAGGCTGCCAGGAACTACCAGAAGACACCTTAATGAGCTGCAGTTATCACCTACTGACCAAGTTATCCAACATTTTGGAGACCAGAACAGCACTAAGAGCTGGCTGCTGACAACCCTCAACATCCTACCGTCTTGCTCACCTTCAGCAACTCTTTCTCCACCTCATCACTGACCAGGTCTGGGGGCTGCCTCCTCTCACGACACTGCAGGTTATCAGTGGCGATGGCATAGGGCAACTCGGTGGCACCCAGAGCCCTTTCCAGCCGCAGCTTCTGGGCTGCCAGCAGGCCAGTCTCAGCATCCAGGTCCTCAATCTCCTTCTGAAGCTCGACCTTCCAGAAGTGTATGTCCTTCAGGCGCTGGCCCAGGGAGGCCGTGGAGGCCTGCTGGGCATGCTGGGTGGCAGCAGCGGCCTGTTTGGCCAGCTCCTTGGCCTCGGCCCGGCCGTGCTCGGACTGCTCGCAGCCGGCGGAGGCCTTGTGGTACAGGTCAGAGTTGCTGTGGTGCCACTCGGCGGGCAGGTACTTGGCAGTATGGAAACCAGCGGGGGCCACGCCGCTGGAGGAGTCGGGCCCCGTGTTTAGCGCCACCTCGTACACCTTCATGGGCAGGTCGGAGGCGGGGACCGCCTGAGGTGCCGGCTCCTTAGTAAGCGGGACCGTGGCCTGCGCCATGGTGCCGGGGCCTCCCGCGGAGCAAGGCCTGGCTCCCCGCTAGGCCGCGCCGCGTCCTCCCGTCGCCGTGGCAACGGCGGCAGCCCGTGAAGAACCGGGTCCCCCCATCGCGAAGGGAAACCCGCGGGGGAAGGGCCCTCCCCTCCTTACCGCCTGGCGGAAGCGACCAATCAGAAAGCGGATCCGCCCGGAGGGCCCCTCGGATAGGGCAGCGGCGGCTGCCAGTACCCGCCTCCAAGCTGCTTGTTGCTATGGCGACGGGGACACCCAAAGGGTAAGGCGCGGGGCTGCCGGCGGTGTCATGGCGGCCCCGGGGCGGGAATCCCGGCGGCCTCGGGGCTTGCGACGGGAGGATTCCCCGCCACGGGCCTTGCCGTGCACGTTATAACGCTTGTTAACAGGCTTGTGCGACAGTGTCGGGGAGAACAGAGTCACGCCGAGGTCCCTGCGCTGCGTCCGGCCTCCCCTTGGTACCGGGGAGCTTCCCTTCTCCGAGCGCCGCGTGGGCGCAACACCGCTTGTTCCTCTTGGCTGTGGGGACACGAATGGATCCCCACAGGGCTTCGGTCGCAATCCTGCCCGGCAGGCGAGGGGGCGGCTCTGCTGCCACCCCCCCGCTTGCCCCGGGTCCCAGAGAGCCCCTCGGGCGGTGGCCAAGGCCCTGAGGAGGAGGCCCCGAGGAGGAGGCCCCGGGGCCCTGCGGCACCCGCTGGTTTTAAACAATTCGAATACGTTTTTCCACCCCCCTCCTTTTTTTTTTTTTTTTTTTTTGTCTACCTAAATGCTCCTTCTTAAGCCGATTTGTGCGACTCGGGCCTTGTCACGGATCAGGTGCCTGTGAAATTCAGCTGCTGCGACACCCCCTGTTTCACTGTCACCCGGGGCCACGCAGACAGCTCCTGGGTGAATTAAACGTTTTGGGGGCTGCCATCGCTGTGCCACGAAGAGAAGGAGATGGAAGAAGAGGCTGCGAGGCAGAGGCGGCACTTCAGGGCCCTTGGAGGAAGGAGGGAGAGGTGCTGGAGAGCCCGGTGACAATAGAGGGCACTCTCGTCCTTGCACAGCGACACATCCTCTTGGTTTCAATGTCATTTTGATGGAGAAAATGAAGAAGAAAAGAATAAGCCATGTGCACTGCAGCCCGCCCAGTGTCATCCAGGCTAATCGGCTCCTTGGGTGTTGAGGAGAGCGATGCCTCAGCGGCAGCGAGGTGTACACGGCAGATAAAACAACCCCACGCACACCGAGGACGTGGAGTAAGAGAGAAACCCCCACACACACCGAGGACGTGGAGTAAGGACTCCCCGACTGCGGAGAGGTGCGCAAACTTCTGCAGGAGGCATTTTGCTTTATGAGCATTTGCTCTTAAATCTACAGAAAGTTCAGTGGTTGGGTTTTGGTTTTTTTGTTGTTTGTTTGGGTTTTGTTGTTGTTGTTGGTTTTTTTCTTGGGGGGGTGTCTTTCACTCTTTAAAAAGATCAAGTGGTTGTCACTGATCATAGAATCATAAACTTGTAGAATGGTAGGAGTAGGAAGGGAGCTCTGGAGATCATCGAGTCCAACCCCCCTGCCAGAGCAGGGTCACCCAGGGCAGCCCACACAGGAACAGATCCAGGCGGGGCTTGAAAGTCTCCAGAGCAGGAGACTCCACAGCCTCTCTGGGCAGCCTGGGCCAGGCTCTGTCACTCTCTCAGGGAAGAAGTTTTCCCTCCTGTTGAGGTGAAGAGCCTGCGTTCAGAAGGCACATTGTGCATCAGCTGCAAAGCTGCTGCCCGCCAACCCTGTGCCGAAGCTGGCAGCACATGCCCAGCAAAGACTCCCTTCCACAGAGGCAGTGTTGAAAAAGGAGATCCAGGCCGAGCAGAGATAAGAAATCCTTCACCTTCCCTTTTGTGAATATCATAATTGGCCCTCCAATTAAACAGCAGCAGCGGATGATCTCTTTGCGCTGCTGGAGCCACGGGAATGACACCCTTTCTGTTCCTCTCCTTTTTCTTGCATCTCTCCTCTAACTGTAGCTGTCCTATCTATTCCTTTCCTTACATTCCCCCCAGCCTGTACCTTTCTTTCTCTTTCCTCTGCTTGTGGCCTTCTTTGCATGATGATCTATGCAAGTACAATAAGTCTACAGGAGAAGCCCTGCTGAGCTATTCAGAGCAAAAGTCTTTGGTATGAAAAATACTTTTTTTAAATTGAAAATAAGGGCAGCAACAGTTTGCTATTAAGTAGCTTTTTTTTTTTTCTTTTTTTTTTTATCTAAAGGTTTCAAAAGAGCTTTTATTAGTAGTGTCTTATCACAGCCTGTTCAGCCCCAGCAGTTTTGAAAGTGGGTCAGTTAGGGCCATGATGGGAGGTGGCTGAGGTTGCAAACTGGGCTGAGTCCCAGGCCCTAAATGTGACCAGTAAATTATAATCTCCTCCACCAGGGAACCACTGCACACACACACAAAAATGTAAATTCTTCCTGATCCAGTGCAAGGATTACTTCAATGAGCAGTTTGGGGGTTGTTATCCCAACTGGTCAATGTTTCCAAGGACCAGATGGATTTTTAGGGGGTATTTTAGGGAGTGTTTTCATCAGGCTGTTTATTTTTTGCCGGTCTAAGCATCCTTTCAAGTGTTCACAGATGCATCATGTCCTGCCAGGCTGCCTATCATGTTGCTACAAGAAATAAAAGCAAAATCTATTGGCACCTGGCAGATTCAGGAGTTCCCTTCCTTATCCAAGGTAGACCCAGGGCCCCTGTGTTTCAAAGCCATTCTGACAGCCAAGTGATTTAATATGCCACTGTAACAGATAAATTATTAACAGCTATTCAAGATGTTCCCAGAGCACAAGATGACAAACTATACTGGAAAAAAAAAATAAAAAAAAAAAGAATAAATAATAATAAAAAAAAATCTCTGGATGTGCAGGCTGGCAGGGAGACGTGGTGCCTCTGCATCAAAAGCAGCGCAGTCGCTTTTCATACCTCAGCCATCAAGTGCCAAAAGATGTTTCCTAATGTGGTGGGGTGGGCAGAAGGAGCTGAGCCACTTTCCTGGGCTGGCTGCTTGGCTTTGAAGTGCTCACTGCTAACTAATAACCGGCCATGCAGAAAGGCAAGCAATCAGTCACAGGGGCAGGAAATACCACCCGGCTCTTCCCTGTAATTCAGCAGTTTGCAAGGAGGAGGAAAAGACAGCGGAGATGGAGCGGTCGTTCCTTAGAGTTTATATGGTACATTAGAGGGGCATTGGCCTGAGCTGCCTATTCTCAGGACAGAATTGCTTTAAAAATCGATCTTCTTTTTTCTTTTTATTTTTTTTTTTCTGTTCACAATGGACATTCTCACGATGATGAATTATCCGTGAGGCAGCCAGGGGTTGCTTTCACTGCATTTCAGATCCCAGACCCCAGTCCTGCTGTTTGTGCTGCTCCCATCACGTCAAAATTCACACCGACAGCCCTAACTGAGGGACTGGTTTATATTCAAAAAGCACTGCATCCGAGGAGCCTCATTTGCTTTTCTTACCTCTGTGAACCAGGCAGATACTCGCAAAACCTGTTCGATTGATGTAGTTCTCTCATATTTGCTGCTGTTTGAATGATCCAGTTTCTTAAGTCATTTAATAGCCCTTGAAGCTCTGGGTCTGCTTCTCTGAAATGCAGCTTCTAATCCAGACTCTGACCAAGGAGAAAAACTTGCTGGCAAACTCTAGCCAGGTGCATTAAAGGCACAGAAGCCAGGTGCCAGGCTCTTATATCTCTTAAACCTGCTCTAGTGGGAGATCCCTTCCAACCCTGATTCTATGATCTCACAGCTTCCTTGTCCTCTCTCAGCTCATTCGAGTGCAGCACCAGATTCTCCGTGTCCACCCCGACCTGGCTCAAACTGGAGACCCAACCAGGAAAGCCAGGGCAGAGGGAGGACAAGAGATGAACCCTGGCTTCCCCAGGCCATACAGCATTGCAAGGAAAGGCCTGTGAATACCCCAGGCTGCGAGTCCTGCTTCAGAAAAGCCATCTGCTAGAAGCAGAGGGCCAAATTCTCCTCGTGGTGACCTGCTTGTTAGAACGTGGCTGGGTTTTACTGAGTGTGGAACATCAATTTTCTTTATTTAATATAGCATCATTATACTTTTTATCTGCTGGCTCCATACCCCAGCGATGAGTACCTTAGCAGGGTGATAGATAGAAAACACAGCGCATTCATCTAGATGATTGATAGGGAGAAAATGTGGTGAATTAGTTCAGAGGAGAGAAAACACAGTGATTATTTTATATAAGGCAGTGGCTGGCACTCACAATCCCTGCCTGAGAGCGACAGAGCACATGAATAAAAAGATTAAAGAGTTCAGAAGTGAATTTTTTTGTTTTAATATCAACATATGGGCAAAGTGTTACATTTCAGCTTAAGAAATAACCAGACACTAGCCTCAGGAGCACGGATGTTCAGTAAAAGACTGAGAGCAAAGGTTATCCAAGAACAGAGGCATTGTTTTTATATTGTCTCAGATCACTGAGATTAGAACTGTTGCTGTTGTTTCGAATCTAATCAACCCCTCCTAAAATCTGATAGATTCAGATAACATTAATTATTTCGAGCAGTAGCAGCACGGCTTTTTAAAAAGCAGTTATTTCACAAACAAAACAAAGCCTAAATTGAGCCATTCCAGCGTGGATAAAAACACCATTTAAAGCTTCATTTCCCAGCCTTATATCTCAGAGGTGAACTGTGTTTGATTAGATCCCTCCAGCGGGTGAGACCAGTTTGAGTGACAGCTGTCTACACCAGACCGACGCTCTGTTTATTTGCATTTTTCCACCAGCTCTGGGAGTTTGCGCTTTCTCCTTCCTGAAATCCATCTTGATGGGGCAGCATTGGACAAATCGCTTTAATTACAGTGCCAGGACTTGAGGCTTTTCGGAAGGTCAGGGTCTCTGTGTCGACTGGTTTGATTAAAACCAGACAGGGGTAAAGAGACCAGAGTTAGACAGAGAGCAACGAGTCCGGGCCGAAAGGGAGAGGTCGTCCCACCTCCATGACCCCTGATGTGTCCATCTTCGTGGTGGTGGTGAGCCAGGACCATGTGGCAATGAGAAAAGAGGGGACATTTCTGCTTACACCCCATCATCAGGATGCTTAGAGGTTTGAGAATAATTAGCTAGAATCCCTCCCTTCCCCTCTCCCACCCCAGTCAGAGCTGCCATCTCCTCTACAGATCTGCTGCCCTCCCATTACGCTGGGCTGGTCAGCGAGGAGGCGACTGAGGAGCGTTGGTCCAAGGTTGTGCTGTGGTAGGATTTGTTTTGACAAGGAGCTGCCTGCTGTGAGCTGCTGGGTGGAAGGACTGGGAGTGGGAACCTGTGAGTGCCTGGTTGAGATCTGGCTTGGCAACGTGGGCACCAAGCTGCTGAAACAAAACCAGTGTCATCCTTACCCTGCACTACCAGACCCCTTCTGCTGCTGGCGGCTCCTCGTAGGGCATGGGCAGAGATAGCTCTTGTGTTTTAAAAGAGAATGCAGTCTGGTTGTTCAGACCTTCACTGGAATAAACTGGTTGAGTTCTGGGAGGTATATGAAATCAAACTGACGTTTGCCATCAGAAAATCTGATCTCATGCTTACGGCAAGATATTCTCTCCTTCAAAACTGTAAAATCATAGCTTTTGACTTCCAAATTTCACTTAGCTGTTTTCTTTTGATATACTTTTGTCCTATTAGATTCCCTGATGCTCATCTGAGCATCCTGATGTCTGGTTTTGAAGCGTATCTGCCTTCCAGATCAAACGCCTGGCACGTGAGCATGGCTTCCATTGGGTAAGTGTGTGGAGGGGGGAGCACAGCACTGAATCATCATTAGGTCTTCTGAGTTTGTTGAGTCTCCTTCACCAAACCACCTTCCCACGGGAAGGATGTGGTGCCCTGTCCCCTAGACCTGCATGAACCATGAGTCACACGTGTTTATTTTTGCTTTCCAACAATTGCTGTCAGTCAAGTGTGTCCCGTGATTCTTCAAAATGGAAATCCATCTGTGGCTGCACCAAGCTCTTCTGCAAGTCTTGGGCTCTCATTTTCAGTGGTTTTTGGGTTTTTTCCCCCCTCTTCTCCCAATTTATTTTGCTTAAAGGAGGCACGTGGTGATAATCGGTGTACTCCTGACCTTAGGGAGTTCAGCAGCCATCTGTTTAAAATGGAGATGTAAAGAATTTCCAGAAAATCCTTTTATTATTCTCTTGAACTGAGAGAATAACAGGAGGAGTCCTCAGCATGGACAGCAGTTTTACAGCACTAACAAATTCCACAGCTAACAGGAAAACAATCAATTTATCACCCAAGGCCACTGCTTTCTCTGCGTGGAGCCCGGAGGTTTGCTGCGCTTTGGAACGATAGGCCATCCATTTTAGTTAGCTTCATTTTCCCAGCTTTTTTCCAACTTTGTAGTTGAAAACAAAGTCTCCCCTTCAGCTTCGTTCTCTTTCTGCAGCCAAAACGTACATCTGCAGGCAGAGCAGAAAGCAGGGGTTTTGTTTGAACAAGCTCAGGCCTGTTTAGGATTTTGTCTGGTACAAATCAGGTCCTTGATCCTGCACTGAGGAGTCCTGGGAAGATCCTGGTCCTGGCACAAAGCCTCCTCAGAACCATCCGCCTTCCTTATGGGCTCCAAGCAGCCAGTCAGTGCCTGAGATTTATGATGGATGGGTGGCTGGTGTCTACCAACATCATGGGACACAAATGGTGCATAAATAGTTGCATAAATTACCAGAAGACTTTGTATTTTAGCTAAATAATGGGCCTTTCTGTATTTCCTTCAGAGCGCCCCCAGAGGTGAGCGTGGTCATCTCCTTGTCTGCTCCACAGTCTGATCTTGTCAGGCTTCAATAATAAAATTCTATCAGATAAAACGGTCAGGGAGCTGACACCAAAGGTTTAATTGTTTTTCTCAGTACATCTAACCCCCAGTATTAATTATTTGTTAGCAAATGAGGAATGTCCTCATCCACCGCATCAGTATTTAAGAGAAATTCACTGAAGCCCCAGTGATGGTGTTAAGTTTTGCTCCATAAAGAAGGGATATTAAAGAAGTGAAGCTGTTGCTTTTTTCTCTTTGCAAGATATAAAATGTGCAGATATGTAAAAAGCATAAAAGCCCGAGCCTGAAGGTCTTTGCAAATGTAAGTAGGAAAATGTTTCATTTCCATTTTAAACTTGAGCTGAGGTTGTACTTCGTGCTGTTCACATTGTCTTCAAACTGGGGAATGAAGAACAAAAAAACTTCAAAAGCAGTGACTTGGGTAGTTGGGAATTTCAGCAAATGATAGTCTTGGAAAGTATTTGCCACTGCAGAGCTGAGTGTTTCTCCTGAAAAGCACTCCTAAAGCAGTCTCTGCTCCCACCAGGGCAAACCAGTCCATGTCCTGGGCAAACCAGTCTGTGCCCTGGGCTTTTGGAGCATGCCCAGCTCCTCCAGCAAGGCTGCCCGTGCTTAATAAAGCCACGGGAATGTCATCTGAGGGAGGTGGTGAAAGCTTCAGTTTGGACTTAATGCATTTAGCTTTTTAAGGCCTGCAGATAGAGAGTGCACGTGTTGGGACAGGGCTGCCCTTGGCCAGGTGAGCGAGGAGGGAGAGCTCAAGCTGAATTTCATTACTGGAGGCAGAACCACTCTTGCTGCAGGTAGTTTCCATGGGTTTATTGTCTTTGGAATCCTCTGCCAGAGTCTGGACACGGTGCTGCTTTCCCTCCATCTCTGGCAGCGCTAATCGAAAGCACAGTGTGGTCTGAGAATTTCACTTTGTACCAGGGAATTAGTCAGCAGGAGAGAAAACTGAGAATCGGCACCGTGCAAGTTCTCAACTCCTGCAGCACCTTGCAGTCAGTCACTTGGACATGGCTTTTGCTGAGCTCCTACACTTGGCCGAGATGTTATTTCAGGAATGGTCGGTGCTCAAAGCCTGTGTGAACAAGGGGGAGCTGAGCAAGGTGACAAGTGAGCATTTGTGGTCACAGGAGAGCGTGACTCAAGCCATGGTGGCCAAGATGTGGTGGGGAAAACGGCACTAAACATTTGCACAGATAATTTCAGGTTATGGTCAGTATTTTCCCCAGAATTCAAGATTCAGCCTGTCCAACCCTGCATAATTCAACCCCTGTAGCTCTTTATTTTCATTCTGCTTTTCTGAAAAAAAAAAAAAAAAAAAAAATTGACACCCTATAAAAGTTCCAGGTATGGAGGATGAATCCCTCAAATGTTTGCAGGAAAACCAGGTGCAGGCAGAGAGATGAGTGATGGGGACGTGGAAATTAAAAGCCTGTGTGTGAATATGAAGAGGGATGTGAAAGTCATTTTGTCAAAATACGTAGAAAAATCCACAAGCCAGGTTTCCTTTTAGGAAGCTGAGAATTACTGCTCTCTGACTTCAATGTGCAGTTCTCTTGCTAGGAGGTATTTAGGATGAAAATTCGTAGGGATACGGCAGGACTTTCATAGTCACCAAGTGGAAGAGCTTTAAAGAAAATGACATTTACATCAGGTTTTTGCCCAATTTGCACTAAAAGCCTTTTGGCTTTTATTTTCTGTCTTTTTTGGGTGGCTGATTCTATTAGGGTGGCCACATTCCATCTCCATCAGGTGTAGTTAGAAGGGGTGGGGTTTTGATACGTAGGTAAAATCGATGTGTGTTTTGAGTTTAATGACAGCAACTTCAAATTTCTGGAGGGTGTTTCTCTTCTAAGATTCTTCTGATCTCAGCCATTGAGTTTATCTTCATAAACTGCAAGGCAAATGGAAAAGTAATGTCCTTGTCTTGGGAAGGAACTTATTCAAATTTATAACTTTGAGTAATACTCTTTATATACATTACTCTTCTTATTATTAGCAAATCTGACATTAACAGATCTTCTGCAAAGCTATTAGTCGTTGGTAAATATTTACTTAGCAGCATCAGGGCATTTCTTTTCTCATGAATCATTTGTTCATAATATCTTCCTATTATTATTCTTGATGCCCGATCAGTCCCCTAAATTGCCAACACTGTCTCTGCTCCCCGTGTCCTGGCTGACACCAGCAGTTGAGTTGCTGGCACGTTCTTTTGGGTGATAAAATTTTGGTTCTAGAAACCCCGAATGCAGGAAACAGTGAACATTTTCCATAACTTCCAGATACTTCTGACAAAACATTAATAATATAATGTTCCCTTAGGAAAGAGCAAACAAAAAGTGGTGTGTTTTCAGATCAGCTTAGTCTCTCGAGACGCTCTAAAGCAGGGGCAATGAGAAGTGAAGTTATTCAACAAACGCCTGGACCAAACTAACTGTAATTCTTTGGAGAAATGTGGGTGTATCTGCTGGGAAAGTGAAAATTAAAGACAAGTACATTGGGTTCAGCAAAGCTCAAGGTCTCTTTTCAAACAACAAGTCATGCATATATGAGCTAACCCAGAATGATGCTATTTTGCCTTTCTCTGTCTGCTAATGACACCCAGACAGCTCTGTCTTGAGTTGGCTTAGCAGCTTGAAAAGCTGCTGTAGATGGCAGAGGAGAAGGACCCGAGCCTTGGATGCTCTGGGGAGGCCAGTGTGCTCCTTCAGGATTTACAGAGCCATCTGGACGACACTGGGCTGTGTTCCCGGTGGGAATGGTGAGAAGGAAGACAACCCTGATACCAAGCCTGACTCTGTAATTCACTGGCCCTACATATTCCCTGGAATAGATCTTATTTTTCATACCTGGCTCGTTTCCTAGGACTGAGTCCAAAACTGCTTCTGATCTTGACTGCTGGAGGATCAGTGTAAATACCGCGTGCTGTACGCCCTCCAAGAGCCGTCCCCAGCGACTCGACTGTGGTTATCCCAGACAACAGCCTGATATTAAGATCCCCCATTATCAATGGTTTGACTTTTTGAAAGCCGTCTACATAAACAAAGCCTATTTAGCTTGTGATTGTGCCCTGGAGAGTGTCCTACAATCACTTTCATTTCCCCTTTCGCCTTCAAGGGAAGAATCTGTCCTAGTGAGGAGGGGAGAGACCGAGAGCCACGGCTTGGATCCACTCCTAGCTGAGTTACTGCATTACTGTGTGGCCCTGGACATGGCAGGGTGTTTTTGTTTTCCAGTCCATTCAACTAAATAATGAATATTCTGTCTGGAAATGGTTGAGAGAGACTCTTGTCCCTACAGAAAAGTGCACAAGAACAACTCAATAAACAGTAATAGAAGGGAAATGAAAATTTAATGGAAATTAATTGAAAACAAAGCACAAAACAAACTTAAATTCTTAAGAAGATATTAGTACATGATTTTGAGATCTTTGCTTATTGAGAATGGGCACTGATGTTTTTAGCTAACCATCCATGAGATAAAGTCTGCTTTTTTTCTCTTTGTTCTTCTACGAAAATTACATTTGGTCAGCACTTTCCAGGCACGTTTTTGCTTCCAAACTCTGCAGCAGCAGAGATTTATATGAAAAAAAAACCCATTCCAAATGAAAAGTTTTCTCTCTTCTCGAGTACATCAATCTCTCCTGTCCTTAAAGGATCAGTGGCTTTCCAAGTATGTAGGTGATAGCTTAAAATGTTTGTATCCTTTGCTTATTTCCTGAAGACACTAAAGGCTTTCTCTGAATGACAGGTGCTGGTGAAGACCATCCCTGACCCTGCCAGGTCTGTGTCCCAGAGCCCACTCACCCTCTGTCCTGACCGGCAGCAGCTCTCTGAGGCACCTTTGCTCTTCTAGCAGAGATGAGCTTCTCTGAGTGACCCCATGACTGCTAGACAGAATTTCATGATACGATTTTCTCAAATGAGTGGACATGTGCCAAATTAACACTTCTCCCTGGAGCCGTGACTTTATGTGAGGGCCCGTTTTGTAAGTGGGAGGCTTGGGCAGTTTTTTCCCCTCATTAGCACTGATAGTTTATTTGCTGTTCCCCTTTAGTCACTGCTGCTGTCACATTGGGTTCATCTTCCTGATATTCCCCTGTAATGGGCTGAGCCCCGTGGGGAATGTGCTGTCTCTCATCTGCCCCCTTCATTTTCCAACGTGGCACGTGATGCTGCCCACCTCCCGGCGAGTGGTCTGCAATGCCTCTGTCCTCACATCTCTGTCTCTTCAGGAAACCCACGTTACTTGTGCAGTCAGGTTATGCAACTCCTAAGGCCAGAGAAAGAGCTCGGAACTCTAAGTTTGTTTGTAGGGCTCCCACAGAGGAAGGGGGTTTCCTGATTCATTCCTGGTGAGGGGTCTAGAGCACAGGTCTGGTGAGGAGCAGCTGAGGGACCTGGGCTTGTTCAGCCTGGAGCAAAGGAGGCTCGGGGGAGACCTTCTGGTGGGGTCGGGCTCTGCTCCCAAGGAACAAGTGACAGGACAAGAGGAATGGGCCTCAAGTTGCCCCAGGGCAGGTTTAGGTTGGAGCTGAGGAACAATTTCTTCCCCACAAGGATGTCCAGCCCTGTCCCAGGCTCCCCAGGGCAATAGTGAAGTCCCCATCTCTGGAGGGATTTAAGACATACAGATGTGGTGCTGAGGGATATGGTTTAGTGTTTAGTGTCACCTGGCAGTGCTGGGTTAACAGTTGAACTCAAAGATCTGAAAGGTCTCTTCCCACCAAACCAATTCTATGATTCTGTGGTACATGTCTCCTTCAGATCACGTGCAGTTGTCATCTCCAGGCAGTACCACTTTCCCATATCCACTCTAACATTTTCTAGCACCTGAAATCACAGGAAGGTTTCTGCATGACAGACCTGCCAACCTTGCCACTGCTCTTGGCTTTGAGCAGCTCTGAAGTGGGAGAAGTAGAAGTGAGAGTCTGGGTGTGCTGTGGGGAGATCAGGCAGTGCCTTTGATAGTCCTCACTCCTCAGGCATACCCTGTTCTGTAAAAGCCAACACGGGACCCAGCCTCTCAGATCTGCAGATTACAGAGCTGAGAATATTGCTGTCGTAACTGAACTGGGGTTTGTTTCTTCCTTTTCCTTTTTTTTTTTTTCCCTGTAATTTATGGAGAACTCTGAGGATGCTGAAGGGACTGGAACATCTTATGAGGAAAGGCTGAGAGCCCTGGGGCTGTTTAACCTGGAGAGGAGAAGCCTGAGAGGGGATCTGATGAATGTTTACA
>JANHGN010001346.1:42159-54587 GCA_024605025.1 Megaceryle maxima | reverse complement strand
TGCCCTGGGTGACCCTGCTCTGGCAGGGGGGTTGGACTCGATGATCTCCAGAGGTCCCTTCCAACCCCTACCACTCTGTGAGTCTATGTTTCTGACTTATTTACATGGGAAAATTAACCTGGGCTAACTGAAGACTGGAATTCAAAGTGGATTTATTCAGCTGCTTTTGCTTCTATGTGGACAGAATTACAGAGACCTTTGTTCAGTTTGTTGTGATTTGTCTCCAAAATGTATTAAGATAAAGTAAATTAAGTCCATTTTTGTCCCAAAGAAATATTTTATATATGCTCATTCATTTTAAAAGTTCTTAGATTAATTTTGCAGAAAATGTCCCTGCATAGACACATCAACATTCCTAATAATATTTGGCTGAAATGCAAGATAATAGCCAAGTCCAGGCTCAACTAAAAGGGATGAATCATCTCTAAATCACATGTTACGATGTAATAGGATAAAGGACAATTGTTTTGCTGGAGGGAAGCTGCTGTGCACAGACCAGCTGTAGGGTCATTTCAGCCCCTGAGACAAGAGCGGGGCAAGTCTGGGGACCGACCCCTGTTCATCTTCTGGAGGGTAACACAGCCTGATTTCCAGAGCACGTGTCGGCCCCAGCTCTCCCACCACCCTGGATGCTCACCTGCAACTGCAGCGGGTGGCAGCGTTTGATTCATCAGAATTTGTCTCTTGGGATCCCAAAAATGAGCACAGGATCGAATCAGGACAGATCCAGGGACATGTGAGGGTGAAGAGTCCGACCCCCCCCGGCTCCAACCTCCTGTCAGGAGCTGTCAGAGCCAGAAGGTCTCCCCTGAGCCTCCTTTGCTCCAGGCTGAACAAGCCCAGGTCCCTCAGCCGCTCCTCACCAGACCTGGGGGTTGGACTAGATGATCTTTTGAGGTCCCTTCCAACCCCTAACATTCTGTGATTGATTGATTGTGCTCTAGACCCTTCCCCAGTTTTGTTGCCCTTCTTAAGGCACCCTCCAGAACCTGATCTTTTTTATCTTTACGATGAAGACACAGGATGTCCTTGCCTTTAAAAGATCAAGGGAGAATGAAACATCTTTCTTTATTTTTTTCCCATGTCATCAGTTCAGGCAGCTTGACATTCTTCATGTAAAAGCATCAGCTGCTGGTGGCATGTCACGTGGTGATGATCTCATCATGAAAAAATAACAGAGGTGAAAAATAAACTGGATGCTCCAGGTGAAGGACTGAGCTGGGAATTAGTCTCCCACGCATCGCCTGCTGGCGTCCTTGTGGGTAAGGCTTGACAAAGAGTAAATCCAGAATAATCCTGGTGTGGCTCAAGGATTTACAGTAGGGAAAACCCAGCAGGAGGTGAGGAAGGTGCCATCCAGAAGATAGCTGTGAACACAGGTCCTGCTCCTAGGTGCAGGCCAACACTGCCAGGGCTGGCACATCTCTAGAGAGCACACTCGCTCCCAGTGCTGACTGACACTGCAGCCTGCAGGCACTTCAAATAGGACCATCCTTGATGCCTCTTACAAGTTTTATTCATTTTAAAAGCTTTTTGATCTCTTCCAATTAAGCTTTTATTACTGTTCCTCATTTCTAGCCCATAGAATGATTAAAACCATTTGAGAGGAAGAGGCTTTTTATTCCTCACCAGCCCTGCCCTGTCTTCACTGGGGATCACAGTTCTTCCCTTCGCACATCCATGAGATCATTACATGTAGCAACATCCACCGAACCGCATTCCGTCGCCTGTGGCAAGGTGCCAAACACAGGAAAATATGACTTTAAGGTTGTGCAGTTGGTCTTTTCAGCTTTTACAGTCTCTATCTGGAGGGAAAAAAGGAAAAACCAAAGAGAGACCAGCTGGTGCAGTCGCAGCTGCAGCTTGGTTTCAGTTGCCAGTCATGCGAGAGGCAGATGCACGGGTATATTTTATACCCTTCCCGTTCGGCGTGGAGGCCTCTGCCACCTTCATCTTACAGCAGTGAGAAGTGGCCAAAGGATGTCACGGGTTAGAGATCTCATTAGTTGTTCCATTTCAAATGCAGAATCACTTTAAAAGGGTCGGATATTTCCATCAATGCCCAGTGGCTCTGACATTTGACTTTCTCTTAGCATCTTACAACCACCCCTGCATTTGTCAGCTCTACAGAAGGTGACTGCTGTGTGTTGTAGCTCAGCAAGAGCCACCTGGGAGAACGTGCCCACGAACACCACCATGGTCACTCCTCTGTGACTCAGAGGTGGGTTGATGTTTGGCTCTCGCTGGCTTGATCGGCCAAGCTGATATTCAAAGAGATCTTCTGGCCTGAGGGCTATAAACTAAATCTAACAACCTCCCAGATTCCTAAACAAGCCACTTGCTGCCCCAGGGGCTGGAGAACTGAGATGCTGCTGTACTTCTGTAAGGACCAACCCACCAGTACTTGGCAATGACATTGGCTACCACACCAAAGGGCAACAGTTCCCATCACCCGCATACAGGACACTGGAAAATAAGATTTTTAAATGACTTTTTTTTAAAGCAGGCACAATTCACAGTTATCTCCATGAGATTGAGGGATCAAGCTACTTCTAAATCTGATATATGCTGCCCTCCTGGGATTATATTTCCCATCACTGGGGATGCTTGAGGCTCTCACATCACGCTTTGGATGTTGGAGGACCAACGGACATCCACCACCCCTCCATCTTCCTTACTAAGGTTGAAAAGTAAGATACGAGCAGCAGGACAAATCTCAAACGTGATTTCTACAGTGGCTCACCTGGGATTCAGAAATCTTTCCCTCTGTTCTCCAGCTGCCGTAAGATCTCTCGACAAGGAGCCACAACTCTTTTCTCCAGGTTTCACCTCAGTCCAACAACAACGGCGATAAAGAGAAAACCAAAAGAAGCTGAGAAATGTGCTGAGCAAATGCGGGGGAAATATTATTTTTTTTTTTTTAACAGAAAGTCTCACAGAGCTCTTTTCAAAGTGCATTTACTGAAATTTCCCCAGAGCCTTCCTAATGTAAGTACCGTTGGAAAGATCCTAACTAAGAGAAACAGCTCCTGCTGAGTGATAGTCCATAGTGTTATTAGCAGAGATCAAAGAGAATAAAACAATTACTGTAATTTCCAAGAAACAGTTTTTCCAGGGGCACAGGAGATGAGGGCTATGAAAATGGGCCCGTGTGTGCTTAAGTAATGGGTACGGATTCTGGTCTTGAATTTTTTTTACTGGCAGTCACCTCCTATTCTGGGATATACAAATGTAAATACAAAGCAACTTTTTTCGGCTTCCGTAAAGCGCTCACATTTTTTGGGGGGGGTGGAGGGGTGAAAAATGCGTGGTGCAGGACACAGAGTGCAGCCCAGCAGTGGGATGTGGGTACCTTACAGACCGGTGGGGACAGGATGTCTTGTTTGTTTGAAGAAGGGCAACAAGGCTGGTGAGGTGTCTATCTAGAGCATGAGTCTGGTGAGGAGCAGCTGAGGGACCTGGGCTTGTTGAGCCTGGAGAGAAGGAGGCTCAGGGGAGACCTTCTGGCTCTGACAGCTCCTGACAGGAGGCTGGAGCCAGGGGCGTTGAGCTCTGCTCCCAGGGAACAAGGGAAAGGACAAGAGGAACCAGCCTCAAGCTGCCCCAGAGGAGGTTCAGGTTGGAGCTGAGGAACAATTTCTTCCCCTTCTGGGGGACCAGAACAGCCAGGCTGCTCTGCTGCAGGAGCAACAGCTTGGAGCTAGGGACAGAGATCCTCACAGCTACATGTATCTCAGAGGTCTGTGGCAAATGTCTGTGTTTGACATTTTATTTTATCCCGCTGCTGGAAGGACTGTGTAGCACATAAATGCCTGATGTGTGTGGGCACCAAGAGTGGGTCTCCTGAAGGGCTGAGCAAAAGATTCACCACAGACATCAGAGAACTTGACCAGCAAGAAAACATCTTTCTGCAGTTCTCCAATATCTGCTTAGGGCTCTGCCATTTGTGGAGCAAAGCTCTAGGTTGTCATTTTTTTTTCCAGTTTAAAGAAGTCCTGGCCAGAATTAATGCTCTTTCTCAGCTCTGGAGCTGACTTCTAGGAGGCTGAAGGGAGGGACGTGTTCCACCTCTTCCCTTTTACCACCTGGATGCCAATGTGAGGATGAAAGTGATGTTCAAGGCAAGGACAGAAAGCAGCCACTACCTCTGGCTTCACTCCATCGAGAGAGGAGGATGGGAAAGGAGAGGATGTTTCAGGCTTCGACTGCCATTTATTCCAGCCCTAAAATAAAATGCCTTTTAAAATCCTGGTGCTGAAACATCTATTAAAAAGAGCACTAAACTATGGCAGAAGAGTGTCTGGGAGGTAGGGCTTTTTGGATTAACCCAGCTGATTTTTTTTAATTTATTTTTTTTACTGCAAATGAACTCTCACTGGCTTTCTTTAAAGGTCACCTCTTTTTAAAAACTACTGTGCTGGGAAAATGCTTTTAAGTTTCATCTGCTTTGTGTGTGTGCATTTTCTAAGCCCTGGGTTTATTTCTTATTGGAAAACGGTCTTGGATCATTTCTGAGTTGGAAATTTTATTTATCAGGTGCATGTTAGAAAGAGGATTTTTTAACTCCTTAGATTCTTTTTTTTTTTTTTTTTACTGGAAGCTCAGCACCGTGTCTTTGGATCTCAAACTGTTGTAACTTTTATTCCCTCTACCACTCATCCTCTGCCAGCCTTTCATCACGGGCCCTGCAGGTCTCTGTCTCATCTCCTTGTGTCTCTGCCTCCATGCACAGAAGAGGTTAAATGGCTTCTCTCAGTTCTGCTTGAGTACTAAGGAGCTGTTATTTCCTCCTCCTGTCACTGTCACTAACAGCAGCTCCAGAAGGAGAGGCTGTTTTTCCTGCAACACCCTCCATGATTGGTGGAGAGGTTTGGAGGTGTTGGAGACACAGATATTTTCTCATCTTGTGCTCCTGTCTACAAGCAATCCGTAGCCTGTGGATGTTCATGGGCAAAGTAAAGCTTTCAGAAATGTTATAGCAAATCCAAAATGTTATGACATCCTTCTACACCTCAGTATCTCTCTCAAGAAAAAGCTCTGTGCTGACAAATAGCACCAAAAGGGAACAGTCTTGTAGGGATGTACCAACTCAGTTTGCAACCTTAAATCCTTATTAGGGATTAGCTCTCTGGTGAAGATCTGTTGCCTGAGGATTACCAATGGACAAATAGATTTTGAAAGGGTGCTCAAGTCAGCTCGTATTATCCAGACTTTGTCCATACTCAGCCAAACCCTAAAGCAGAAAATGAGTTTTAGGTGGCTGAGGAAAAGGCACAGCAGGACAAAAGCCCACACGGAATAAATCAGTTACTCTTTCTCCTAGGAGATCACCAGTTGCTCCAAACCCATTTGCTTGACACTCTGAAACCATTTGCTTTGCCAGAGCCCTCAGCAAGGCTGAGCATTGCTCCCCCGCCCAGGATGTTCCTTATGCTCTTGTGCAAAATTCCCTTAAAAAAACCAACCCTGTAACAAGTGACTTCCCTGAACACATTACCCAAATCACATTATTATTGATTACAAAGCAGCACCGTCTCAAAAGGACATTCCCATGACACTCTGCAGGCAAGTAAGTCACGTAACTCTGTTACATTTATCAACTTCCATCTTCAAACTAGTTAGATTTTTGCTTCATTAATCACATTAAAAGGTTGCTCCTGAACCTCATGCCTCTGATGGTTAGAATTACACTTCTGATTTCCATCTTCGTTTATTTATAGCCAGTTGATTCGCGTTGCCACATAAGTAATACTAGAAATATAAAAATAAAAAAATGGTATTTAACAATCTGTCTAGACTGAGGACAGAGAACGAGTCAAAAATCCCTATTTTTATTGTTTCCTAAGCTTCTGGTGGTATGCTTTATGAACAGGATTTTGCATTTCAAGAGCAGATGATAGAGAGGTTAATTTTAATTTAGAGATGTTAATTTTCAGTGGCAGAGCCTGGCCCAGGCTGCCCAGAGAGGTTGTGGAGTCTCCTCTGGAGATTTTTAAGCCCCACCTGGATCTGTTCCTGTGTGGGCTGCCCTGGGTGACCCTGCTCTGGCAGGGGGTTGGACTCAATGATCTCCAGAGGTCCCTTCCAGCCCTTACCACTCTGTGAGTCTATGTTCCTATGATACTGAGTTTATACATCTCGGTGAGTAGGGTCTTGCAGAAGGCCAGGCTCTCCTTCCAAGGCTCAGCTTACTGGGCTAGCTGGTGAGTGCTTGGGCTCTGGGACTTCCTGTCCAAACTGAGCCAACCCTCCTGCCCTCTCTGCTGGCTTGGACACTCACATCTCCAAGGCATCAAATTTCCATCATATCAATATTCTTCATAGCACAAGGAGAAATCAGAAAGCCACAGATGTCATCCAAAGGTACCTGGACCTTTACCTGTTGTTTTGCCTTTGTGAAGCCAGAAGTTGCCATAGGTGAGGCTTCTTTATTCCTGTGCTGGTAAGAATAGATCAGCAATAGATCAGCTCTTATGCTCCAGACTGTACAGCAATAAAGTCCTTCTTCCTTGCAAAATAAAGCTCATGTTAAAGCCAAATTCCAGATGCGCAGAAAATCCTTCTATTCTCTCCAGGGGATATGGTGCATCCCAGTAACTTCAAAAGGCTACATCTGAAACTATTTCATCTTCAGAAAAATCTGCCTTCCACGAGAACATGCCTGTTTGCAGCTAGGAGAAGATAGTTATTTGTTAGTGTTCCTTAGCAATGGCATGAGTTCGAAACGCTGAGGAGTTTTATTTCATGTTGTTATTCTTATGTTGAGATGATGTACCAGCAAAGACTTCCTCTGTGCCTGATTCTGGGAGGTGTATGATCTTCACAGGGAAGCTCTTGCCTTTTACACCGCTGAGAGTAACCAACTTTGCTGCTCGGCCAGATCTTGCAGAACTCAGCAGGCTGGCTCAGCTGCAGCTTGGGACACACACGTGCTCATGGAGCATTTCAGACTCCTGGAGAGCACACGAGGGCCGAAGGTGGCTGCTGTGCTGCACTGTCATGCTGCAGGTGGCAGGGGTTTAGGAAATCCAATTTTTTTCCATGCCAGGCTTGTCCTTCTGTTTGGATTGCCTTAGAACCATCACTGTTGCTTAAAACCTTTGCTGCTCTGCTCCTGTGTCTAGCCAGCTGGCTTTCCACCTACCCAGTGTGCCCATCTGGGCTCTGCACCTCCCTTCTGGCTTGTCATCGTCGCATGGAAGGAGACAGAGGATGGTTGCCAAGGCCAAGAGTGCAGCCAGCACCCACCTCCCCTTGGGCCGCGGGGTGGGAGCGCTGCCTCGCAGGGTCTCACACATGGCCAAGGGCTTATCTCCATTGCTGGCAATACCACGGTCACTTGCCTAGCAGGCATGAGTCTCAAAGCTGGCACCCAGCTGCTGGAAAGTCTGGAGCATCTCACAGACACTGCCTTTTTTTCCCCTTGGTGCCTGTACGTATCTCTACTATGGCACATGTTTCATTTGATAACAAGACACATCAAAAGATGTATATTGATTTATGGTCTACAGAAGTGCACTCTGTGATACGACTGCAAGATCCCACTGAATCTGCTGTCAATAGCTCCAGCCCCTTTGCAGCGAGGAACTGGAGAAGGCTGTGAATGAATAACTTCCCTGACCTCCAGCCTCTACGAGGCTGACCAGCCAGTTAATCCAGTAATCTGTCTGAGCAGCTGGAAGGCAGCGCACCCCCTGCCTGAGCCTGGACCTACCAAAAAAGAAAGTGAAGAGAAAGAAAAGCAAACAAATCTTAGGGCTGGAGAGAGGAGGAGTGAAGGAGAGGAGGAGAGGGAAGGATAGTGAGCCGACAAAGGCAGCGCAGGCTCGTTTCCAGTCGCTGGTTGCTTGATGCCTTCAGCTTGCAAAAGAGGTTTGGGGCTTTGTTTGTTCCACCGGGATCAGCTGGGCATTGTGAGCACTCACTGCTGGTTTTCTCTTTTGCATTGCTCGGTGCTCAGGGGAAAGGAAAAGCTTCTTGCAGTGACCTCAGCCTGAATTGCTTTTCGCCTCCGCAGCGAAGTCTCTGACCCTTCCCTGCCTGCCCAGCCAAGGGCACTGATGCAGCTCCCACCCATCCTGGGACCTCGGGGCGTTTCAGCAGCCACGCAACTGCAGCTGATCTGGGAATTCTTCTTTTGTACCCTATTCTCAGTCACTTTATTACTTTACCAGACTCTTAACTAATCAGCTTGAAATTTCCTCTGTAACATTTAAATTAAAAAAAAAAAAAAAAAAAAGTGGCAAAAATATTCCAGCTGCTCGAAAAAGAGAAGAGAGGTTAAAAAATACCTTATTTTCCTCATTTTAACTGTGAACACTATCAGCCCAGCTTTCAAATCCCAGTGTGAGGCTCAGAGGGGGTCAAGGATTTGCTATTCTCCCTGCTGTGTCGGGACAGAGCATGAGCTGCTGGCAGACAGCTCTGCACCGGGCTGGAGCACTCCCAGCACGACTGGCAGCGGTCGATTTTGCTCTTTTCAGTTGCACCCTTCCAAAAAGTCATGGCTGGGACACCAATAGACACCTCTCCCACTGCACTGCACATTAAAGCACTCGGTGTGTGTGTGGGAAACCACCTTTTTGGGGCGACTTCCAACGGGATGCTTGGAAATTGTGGAATAGCTGCTCTCACCTCTTCAGAAAGCCATCTGCTGAGCATACACCAGTGTGAGCTGGTGAATTTAATATCCTAGATTTTATTAAAAATCCAGGCAGTATATGGAGTTTGAGAGAAGCTGTTAACAGCATGAATGGACTTTCGGTAGCAGACAGAGCCCAGCTGCTTTAAGGAAGACCCACTCCATGTGCTGGGCATCAAACTTGTATTATTTTGATTTTGAATTAAGGTGCTTTTTAATTAAAGGTCCTGATTTTATAAACCAATCAATCTAGATAAATAACAACCTTCTCCTGCAGATAAAGTCGCAGGCTTATCACTGCCCAGCAGCCATATTTTAAAGACTATCCATAAAATTACCCAGCAAATCAGCTTACATAGCATCTGGTCTCTGCAGCTGCCTGCAGACAGAGCTCTGCGCTTGTGCTGACAGCCGCACTTCAGCGACACCATCCCACCCCGGGCACATCTCCTACCCAGCCCTTCTCCTGTTACCCCCATAACCAGGTTTCTGCTGCCTCAGCACTCTTACACCCTCTACTACTCATCCCATTCATCCCACAAAACCTCTGGCTGAGAGTTAGTGTAATTATAAGGGGGAGGTTACAGTGCTGGAGGATGAAATGTAATGCAATTAGTAGACTGTTTTATTCATTCTTCACCTTTTCCTGCCAGATAGCTTTGTTCTAATGAAGGGTATCAAACAGCCATTTCATTGGGATTTAATTGAGCAGCTACTTGACATCGAGGAATGGTTATGGGGTTGCTTTTCAGGGAGCAGAGGAAAATGAGGAGTTCTGGATTAGCGTATATACCTGTAAGGGATGAATCGTGCCAGTCCTCCCTCTAACGCCTGCTTGTTTGCATGAGCCTTGCTAAGCTCAGCCTCCCCCCAGCCTCTGGAAAAGCCCAGAGCCCACTGCAAAAGCAACATGGGGGGTTGTGGCACATAAGCTGGTGAAGGGCCTGGAGAACAAGTCTTAGGAGAAGTGGCAGAGGCAACTGGGGATATTTAGTCTGAAGAAAAGGAGGCTCAGGGGAGACCTCGCTCTCTACAACTCCCTGGAAGGATGTTGCAGAGAGTGAGAAGGTCTCCCCTGAGCACACACCTCTACAACTCCCTGGAAGGATGTTGTAGAGAGGTAGGTGCTGGTCTCTTCTCACAAGAAGCTAGTGATAGAACAAGAGGGTATGGCCTCAAGTTGCACCAAGGGAGGTTTAAACTGGATAATAGGAAAAAATTTTTCACTGGAAGTGTTGTCAAGCATTGGAATAGGCTGCCAAGGGAGGTGGTTGAGTCACCATCCCTGGAGGTGTTTACAAGCCGTATAGATGTGGTGCTTGGGGATATGGCTCAGTGGTGGACCTGGTAGTGTAAGTTTAATGGTTGGACTTGATGACCTTAAGGGTCTTTTCCAACCTAGATGATTCTATGTTTCTGTGATTCTATGGTTGGGGTCCATGGGTGCCGAGGAGCGGTCAGGATAGGAGCCATGGTGCTGAAGAGGCCTCAGAAGCTGTTTGCCCAATAGAATACAAAGATCTTAGGACTGATCCCAAACCTCAATTCCACTCTTGCACCTGAACACCCCTTTCCCCACAGCTTGCAAAACTGCATTTTCTCAGGACAGCCTTGGCAGAGCTGAAAGCCAGGGCACGTTGGGCAGCCGCGGCCGGGCTGAGTGTGAAGCTCCAGAGGGTATCCTTGGAGCTGAGACAAAAAGCCTGTGCAGACCTAAGTGAGCTAAACTCAACCCCAGATATCACCGCTGTCTCATTTCCTGGAATATATTACCTAGACATAGCTGACAAAAATAAACAGAGGAAAAAAAGACCATTCTGTAATGCAATCAAGCCTCAATTGCCCATTTGTTTTTGTCCTTTAAAAGAGCTAATAACGTGGTAATTGGTGGAGATATCTCCAGGGCTCCATAAGTGAAAGCAAGAGAGAGATTTTTCCCACCATGAAAGAGAGGTATGTTTGTCTGAAGAAGAGAGGGAGGTATTACCCAAATTAAAGGAATCCATATAGATTTCGACTTGATGCCCAAACCAGTGAAACCTTGTTCCTTTGAGTGATGGATTTTAATGGCTCAGAGATTTTTGGTGTGATTGTGGTAGAAAAGCATCCCTGGAATTTGCTTCTTGGCAAGGAAAGGTCCAGACCCACTGGTGCATATTGAGGGTCAAAACTACATGGAAAAAATGTCTCCACTATGGCTATTCCTGCTTACACAGTATCTTGCTTTGCCCCGTGACACTCCAAAGTGACAAGCACTGGTTTTATGTCCCAAACCCTGTCAAGTGAAGAGCAAACCGAGTGGAGAATATTCAGCCAAAGCACATTTTGTCTTTTAAAATAATGTCCCTTGTCCTCCCTACTCCTGTCATCAAATCTGCATTCAAAGTCACCAGCTTTAATAAGCAGCCATTGTCACCCAAAAGACACACAAAATTTTGGGCCACAAACAGCAAAATTGCTTTCATCTTTCACTAAATGCCCAGAGCAGACTCTAATCTTTTGACATATCTGTTAATTTACTCAACCTTATTTTATTTATTTTTATTTTTTAATTGTCACATCTCTAGATGGGGTCCAAAACCAGAAATATCCTGAAAAACAGGTCCTAATATTCAGCTCTTGTACTGATTGGGGTCTGACCCGGAGCAGCTTCTTTTGGTTCAGCCAAACCTAAGGACTTCAAGGGGAGAGCAAACCCGCTGTAGATGTTTGGAGGTTCATCAGGAGCACATACAGGCTTGCACCACTGGGCTCTGGTCTCCACAGCACCCAGTCCACACTGCAAGGTCCAAGAGGGTGGTCTGATCGTTGATGATGGACTGCAAAGGGCCAACACCCTGGGCTCTCCCTGAACCCTCCTCCACTTTATTGTCTTGCAGTGCCAGTGCCAGGAAGATCCCAAGGTACACGGGAAGCATAAACTTCTAATGATCCATTATCTTATACATCAATTAATATTAGGTAGAGCCTGATCTATGCTGCTTTTATCCTTTGCAAAGTACTTACGCTTTCTTCAGAATCCAGGAGCTATAGAACAGTAAATTATCATTTTGTTGAAATGATTGGCTTTATCCTAAAGCAAGTTCTTAAAGAACAGGCTTTAAAGGTTAAACTCTGTGCCAGGGTAATATGTACATCACATTCCCGGGTGCCTTTTGTGTTTAAAAATCGACAGTTTCCATCTGTGAAAAGAGGAATTTAGACATGCTGATACTCTGACATTTAAATGTGAGCAGTGGAAGATAAACACAGTCTGACATAAAGTAAATGGGGTGATATTAAGGAAAGTTAAATTTCAAGAGCTCCTGCTCCTGCTGGGGTGCTGTGTACCAGAAGGAGCATTACCCTGCATTAACACCGGCACGTCTCTGGAGTTTGTTACATCAGGTCGACACAACGCGCCCGTGAATGATCTTTTCAAAGCAAAGGGCCAATGTTGGCCGTAAGCTTGTTCCAAACTTTTTCTGGTTAGTGACGAGTCTTGTATCACTACATCACTACTTTGCAGCTAGCAAAGCGAGGCTCAGAAGAGATTTAAGATGCAGGTCTCCACCACCAGCTCAGCTGCAAATAGTTTTGCAGTAGCATCCTGGCTTGGATTAGCACTGGTGTGGCCAGCAGGACTAGGGCAGGGATCTTTCCCCTGGTCTGGGCACTGGGATGGCCACCCCTTGAATGCTGGGGTCAGTTTTGAGCCCCTCATACCCAGAAGGACATTGAGGGGCTGGAGTGTGGCCAGAGAAGGGCAACGGAGCTGGGGAAGGGGCTGGAGCACAAGGGTGGTGAG
>JANHGN010001346.1:27717-42059 GCA_024605025.1 Megaceryle maxima | reverse complement strand
AGGGGTGGAGTCCCCGTGATCCCTGGAGGGGCTTCCAAGCCCCCCGTGGAGCTGTGGTGCTGAGGGCCATGGGTCAGTGCTGCCCTGGCAGTGCTGGGTTAACAGTTGAACTCAATGATCTGAAAGGGCTTTTCCAACCAGAATGATTCTCTGGAGGTGCAAGGAGTGTCATGAGCACCTTGTAGCACTCATCTGCCCTGCTCCAGCCTGCACCTCTACCTGCAACCCACACAGGTTGCTGTCTAGACACAGACACCCACTGTGCCATTCGGCAGCCAAGGGAAGTGCTGGTCTGAGTGGTGGTGAATCACAGGATCACAGCGTGGTAGGGGTTGGAAGGGACCTCTGGAGATCATTGAGTCCAACCCCCCTGTCAAAGCAGGATCACCCAGGGCAGCCCATACCTTAGTGGGGTGGCTCTGGTGGGCTGTGGGCATAAGCAAAGTCTGTAGGGAGAGGTGGTCTGTTTTCTCTGTGAAAGAAGGGGTTCCTTCACTTGCTGTGGCAGTTTCTGTAGTAAATATTATTATTGCAAGTGAACTGCAAGGACAGAAAGGTAGAAAATGTGCTAAAAAAGGTGAGCTAGTGAAAGAAAAAAGTGGTAAGGGGCTAACTGGACATCGTGTCCTTTTCTGTAGTCCCAGTCTGCTCTGATTTTGGTGTCAACTCTCTCTCGTACCCAGGCAACCTTGAACTAAGCCAGGAAAAGTTGCATTTGTGAATACTTTTTTTAAATCTCTGGCCCTTTCAGCAAGCTGATCCCCCACAGGACCGTGTGTGACGACACAGCTCTTCAGGATCTTGTCTGATTTTCTCTCTCTGAAGCCCCAGGGGAGTGTAGGCAGGTTAAATAATGCAAAAGCAGCTGTAATTATGCTGTGCAGTTTCTCTGGAAACATTTGAAAATATTAACAGATTGTTCCTTTTTGTCTTTCTTTTTTACTTTCTTTTTTTTTTTTTTTGGTTTTGTTTGGTTTGTTTTGGGCTTTTTTCTTTTTTCTTTTTCCCCCCTAGCCTCTTTTGAAGGGGTCTAGAACGAATCTAATGGTTTAATGAGATATGTGACAACACAAGACACGAAAGAGATTTTTAGTGACTTTCATTACCCCAGCTCAATTAGAGGAGAGTAATCAGCAAGTCCCTTGCCCTAAGAAGTGCAGGATGAAACCTTGGCAAGATGGGACAGATGCAAGAAGAGAGTTCCATTGCAAAACAAGCAGAGAGATACCCATTGTACCACCCCCCCCCCTGCCCAAAAAAGTCAAAGAAGAAACCCTGGGAAAAAAGGAACGATGCAAAAAGGACGTTTCTTTGCAAAAAACCAAGGGGGATCCTCATTTTCCCCCCCCCCCCCCCCCGCCAAAGCACCCAGTGAAGGCCAGAACATAGAGATTGCAGCTTTTGCCACTTGCCTCTGCTGGCTTCTTCCTCTAAGCTGGATGATTAAATATGAATACTCCCTCAATCCATTCTTTTAAAAACTATTAATTTAATGTCAGATCAAGTCCTTTGTTTTCCTGCTTCTTGGGAGGGGAAGGAAGGGATATAAAGCCTTGTTCAGCTTTGGTTTTCTTTCTTTTGGGGTGACTGTAAGATATTCTTGGATTTTTCTGCGTGTTGTTCTCTCAGTGCCTGGGACTAAGGTCGTGCTCTTTGTTGTTTGGCACAGGAATTTTATGAAATCTATGAAATCTAGGTCTGCTGTGGTGGGTTCACACGTGCTCCAGGCTTAATGCTTGGAGGAGAGGTAGCACATCGGGTGGTTACCTACCTACTCCTCCATTTCTGATCCTGCCAGTGTTACCCACTGCAAGCTGCTAATGCTGGAAAATGTTCATTTATCCAACTGAGGCCCAGAGCTCGCCTGTTGCAGGAAATGAGGGCACAGAAAAACCCCACTGAGTTGCAAAATGGGGTGTCACAAGCTGGGGAGGGACTTTTTACAAGGGCTTGTAATGAGAGAACAAGAGGTAATGGCTTCAGACTGGAGGATGAGAGATTTAGATTAGAAATGAGGAAGAAGTTCTTCACTCTGAGGGTGGGGAGACACTGGCACAGGTTGCCCAGGGAAGCTGTGGATGCTCCAGCACTGGATGTGTTCAAGACCAGATTGGACAGGGCTTGGAGCAACCTGCTTTAGTGGGGGATTGGAATGAGATGATCTTTAAGGTCTTTAAGGTCCCTTCCAACACAAACCATTCTATGATTCTGTTATTCTATGAATAAGAACATGTATCTAAAGCTCAGATGATCTCAAAACCAGCCATTTCCAGCAATTCCATGGCCCCAGCTGGCTGGTTGTGTGCACCTACACTGACCCTCCAGTGTCTCTTCTCAAAGGGCTTCTCACATCAAATTTCCTGCAAGGGGCTCTAGGCAGTTGGTTTCCATCCTCTCCTCTCCTCTCCTCTCCTCTCCTCTCCTCTCCCCTCCTCTCCCCTCCTCTCCTCTCCTCTCCTCCATGACAATGCTCTGCTGGCCTACACTCAGATACACGGCTTCTTTCAACTCTTCTCCGTTAGGCCAGGCAGGGATGGAGGCCTCTTTCCAGTCCCATCCCCATCAGTGTGGGGGAGCTGCCTGCCAGCTCCTATGCTCCAGTTTCATCCCTGCTCTCGCAGATGTCCCGCAGCCTCTTGGACAGCGCACGTTTCGCCGTTGCTTTGTTTGGCTATTTGGTGGCTGGAGCTGTGCCTGCTCAGCTGCGCGCTGGCCTCGGATCCAAAGCTTTGGCTCGCAGCAAGCAGCCTGCCTGGCCTGGCCCGGCTCGGCCTGTTTTAACTATTGTTAGCTTGTGTCCTCTCCATCTTTCCTCTGCTGGATTTTAGCAGACAGTCCCCTCTGGAGAAGCAGCCACCAGCTGGCTTTCCTGCCCGTCAGCCCCTCTAGCAGGCTGCCATAGTGTGCTCTGAAGGGTGTGTTGCGACCATCCTACGATACAAGAAGAAGTCCCCATCAGTTGCCTGTCTTTACTTGTGACTGAGCCATGTCCCTTCCTTGTGAGCACCTGGGGAAGGCATCAAACCCCCACCTCCTCCAGACCCCTTTCAGGGATGCTGCAGCCCTCTGTGGAGCACACAAAACCAGGGCTGCCCAGGGCTTCTGGGGTCCAGGAACACCGGAGCGGGGCTGTGTGACAGGGGCAGGACCGAGGGTCGTTAGCAAGGGAGAGGCACCACGACAAGGAATGGAAGTGGGGGACATCCCCTGCTCTGCCTGTGAAACCGGAGAGCTGAGCTTTGGTAGCCTGTTTTCATTCATTAGACACTCTGAACTCTTTTGCTGTCTGATGATGGCTGGACACAGATGCCTGGCCAGACAGTCCAGTCTCCAATTTGTCTCTGGCACACGCATCTCATAAATCTAATTCTCTTTGCAAATAAAGAGCAACACACTGCTGCTAAACAGAGGGAACCAGGTAAAATACTTTGGAGAGGCCTGTGACGAGTGAATTCCCCCAAAGAGCCCAGCCAGCGACAGCTCTACATGCTGGCCCACGCTCAGATACACTATGACTTTACTCGTGTTCAAGGATAATCTCCATTTGCAAAATGCATTCATCTCTACGGCATAAATTCCTTTTAGGAGGAACGCGTCAGGACTCAGTCAGCTTTGCTGGCTTCTGCAGGGTTGGCTCAAGCACTTTTCTCAAACTGGAGAGAGCAGAGATCAATTCAGACCCGTCCTTGGATTATTGCAGGAGGGCAATAACACAGCAGCGTGTTGTTCATCGCCGCTTCCAAGGAGCAGAGTGTAATCCCTGCTGCAGATCAGTGCTGGCCACTGGGCTGGGTGGGGAGAGGGAGAACTGTCAGCTGCTGGGAAATAAATGGCTATTACTTTCTGATCCATTTATGTCTGGAGATTCCTTAAACGGTGGAGATTTAATTCTGCCCAAATGAGGAAAGCACACGCAGGTTACAGGAGAGACAGAGAGCTATTAATTTAAAATTCCAGGCAAGACTTTTGCTTTTATTACCCTCATTATATTTTAAAGATATAACCAAGAGCATATGCAAATTAGCACCTCCAATTATTAGCAGGGAAAACCCTCCTGCATGTGTAAGTGCAGAAACGTGACTTAGCAGCAAGCACACGAAGGATATTGTACATGGTCTCTGACATCCATTTAAAGGCTTCCAGATCACTGAAATTATTTTTACGGGTCTGACTGTAGCTGGAGTTTGGCTGAGCTGTAACTATCCGAGTGATCTCAGGGCTCACTGTTGTCGAAAGGGGCAATTCTGGTGCTCCCTCTGTCCCCATTCTCTTCCCTCATTGCTGCCTACAGGCTCCTGCCTCTGCTACAAGTCAGACCCTTAAAAGCCATGAAGTTTTCTGTTGGTTGAGTGAGCTGAACCAGCTCAGTGCAAGATCTCAGGAGCACCAGGGCAGGCGTGTGGGAGGAAGGTGTAAAAGCTTCCCTTGGAAGTGAGGAGATATTAGATCAGCTCAGTCATGATATTAAACAAAGTCTTTCTGTCTCAGTTCCGGGCTTTAATCATCTGTGCAAAAACACAACCCTTTTGAGCTTCTGGCCTGCACCTTGCAGTGCCCCTGCCCACAGGGCACGTAGACTCAGGGAAGTGCCAACCCAAAGCACAAAGACACAGGCACAGGAGGAGATTTAGCCCTGCAGAAGTGCATTACAAAACATCCTGCATTCCCAAAGAAGTGACTTCAACTTTATCCCGTCATGTTCTCTGACAAGATAATTTAGTCATCTTTCTGACCATGACATCCATCCCAGCACTCACCCAGCATCCTGAGCTCGGCCGACACAGCAGTCTTCCTTCAGGATGTCTAATTCAATAAATAACAGCACAAAAGAGTGGATGCTACGGAAGGAGATGGTGTACTCAGCAACACTGACTGATACAGCAAGACAAAGGGGAGTCTTTTGATGGAAAAGCTGAATGTCAGCTGTTCTATGCAGGTTTTTTAGTAAAAAAAAAATAGTTACTGCCATTATTATTAAACATTTTTACTATAGAACAAATAGCACTAGAAAAATCTATTTCCATTTTAAGTTCAGTAATAGTCTCCCTGCCTTTTGGACTTTTGAAAATGATCCTAGTGGAATTACATTGATAAATGCACAAAGAGCAATGTACAGAAGTAATAAGCAGGATATTCTGCAATACCCATCGTGTCTTTTGGAGCTGTGGTGCTGAGGGACATGGCTTAGTGGTGACCTGGCAGTGCTGGATTAACAGTTGGACTCGGTGATCTTAAAAGTCTTTTCCAACCAAAATGATTCTGTGACTCCACGATCTTTAGAACGTTTTGATAGAAAGGTCTGCACAACTCTGTGGCTGAGGTGCCAGAGGTTCAGAGCTGCAAACACTGGTCCCAAGTGCAGGATGCTGGGTATCCTGGGACAGAAAGGAGACAAATCAGATAATTAAATCTTTTGCTAGCAAGTGAGGCTTTTTTTGGATAATACAAATAGAGTGCATTTCTATGGCATCTACCATTCCTCTATCCACAGGAAATACTGGGATAAAAACAATGAAATAAAAATCTCTCTGCAAGATATCATTCCAACGCTGCATTTCATTAGTTTTCCTGCAATTAAACAGAGCACAGCTCCCAAGAGCCTGTCCCTGCATCCCTGCAGGTTGACTACAAGGCAGGCTGCTCCTGCAGAGAGCCTAAGCCAGGGGTAGCCATCACGCAGCAGAATATTAGGAGGTAAAATTCCTCTTGAGCATCCTTCAGCTCAACTCTGAGCAAGCGCAGCTCAGGAAGGCGCTGCTGGAGAAGCTGGTGGTTTAGCAGCACGCGCGGCATCTGCTCTCGCTGGCACTGATTGCTGCACGGTGACGTTGAGCTCGAGAGGCTCAATTTATCTCCCCGCACCTCATCAAATCAAGTGTAATTCCTGACCAGTTGCCAAACGGGAGCGATAACTGGGCTAAGTGCTATGCAGGAGAGTCTTCTCAGAATCACGTGGGTGGATCATGAGATCCTGTTGGTCGCTGTTAGATATGACTTGATTAAGCCCGTGCATAGAAGAGCAGTGCTGACTGGCTGAGAAAGGTCAGAGCTGTCTCTGTGATGCTATGGATATTTTCTGCACGTGGCACATTAACTGCCTGGATATTGGAATCATAGAATCGTAGGATCATTCAGGTTGGAAAAGACCCTTGGGATCATCAGGTCCAACCATTAACCCTGAATCATAAAATCAGTCAGGTTGGAAAAGGCCCTTGGGATCATCAGGTCCAACCATTAACCCTACTCTACAAAGTTCAGCCCTAAGCCATGTCCCTCAACACCACATCTAAATGACCCTTGAACACATCCAGGGATGGTGACTCAACCCCCTCCCTGGGCAGCCTGTTCCAGTGTCTGACTACTCTTGCTGTGAAGAATTTTTCCCTAATGTCCAGTCTAAACCTCCCCTGGTGCAGCTTGGATCCATTTCCTCTTGTTCTGTCGCTAATTACCTGGGAGCAGAGACCAGCACCAACCTCTCTGCAATGTCCTTTCAGGGAGCTGTAGCAAGTGATGAGATCTCCCCTCAGCCTCCTCTTCCTCAAACTAATATTAATTAGCTGTATCATGCCTTCAAGTTGCCAAACACAAGCCACTTAGGTCCTGTTGGCTAATGTCCTAAGCTTTGTCATCTAGAAGAATTCGGTATTTTTCCTTTTACAGCCACTCCAAAACATCTCTCTCCTATCATACAGGGCTTTCCCCAGAAGCCTTAGGTTGAGGGATGCTCAATAACAACCCCTTTCAGATACTCCTAAGGCCAATCTGTAAGTTCTCTGCTTCCTTTATCCCTGAAAGGATCCCTGATCGGTCCATCCCAGCCTTTGCATTCAGGGCCCGCAAAGCACTTTACAAGACCACTCAGGATAATGGGGGAGGGAGAAAACTTCATCCACCAAGACAGCTGTGCTTTAGCTGCAATGAAACACCTACTTTCAAAACACAGTCTGCCCACCGCTTCGTGATGAATCGCAGCACTTCAAGCCAAAGCAATTACTTCCAGTGCAGTGTAACACGGCTGGCTCCTTGCAAAGCCAGCGTGCAACGTTTGGAGATTTTCCAAGAGAGGTGAATCCTTTTACAAGGAATGCTGTGTATGTACGGGGGGCATGGACCATACTCATTACAAAAACTAGCTAGTGCATTGCCCTGAGCTTTGCTTTCCATCGCTGCCCTGAAGGTCTTGCCAAGACGCTTGCTAAATAGCACTGAATTCCTGTTTGATATTCTCTACCTCTTCCCTTTAGGAACTAGAGGGATGGAAAGACAGTATTGCTAGATAATCCCAACTAGCTGGTTAAGTCTTACCCGGCGAGCTCTCGAAGCTAGTCAGGATACAGTGAAGAGGTGGAAAATGTGGGCAGACTACTGTATGTTTTCCCCTTTTGCAGGAGTACAATGGCAGCCTCATCCTTGCGAGGTCTGGTACGATTTCCTTCCTCATGCCTAGCGATCCTTCCCCCTGATTGCAATAGGAGCCTTTGTAGCAAACCCCAAGGAATAAACATAAGCCCCCACCTAGGGTTTTAGAGGATGGTGGAACATATGGGGTCCCATTAAGGAGGTCATATTCTAGCTTCAGCATTGCCAAGAAATCCAGGTGATATTTGTTTGCACCTTGACTTTTGGCTTTTTGATGGAAAGAGCAAATACAGTCCTTTGAAAACAGTTGGCATTTTTATCTGTCACCTCTACAAGCAGATCTAACGTTTGGCAAAAATACAGAACAAAATACTTATTACAAAGGTCAGGTAAAGCCAGTTTTTCCTTGTCGATGTGGATGGAGACGTGCGCATCTGAGGGGACGGAGAAATTGTGGGTTTAAGGGGCCAGGTGTATTTTGAATGTGGTTTTGTTTCTCCTTCTGCTAATTCACTGTCCTTTTGAGACATGTTTTTTTATGTTTTCTCCTTTATCTTTCCTGTTTAGGCAATAAAATCTCCAGGGAAGGGATTGCTTGGCTTCGTGCATACTCCATACCCAGCACTCACCTGAACTTCTTTGTGATTACTGTGGATCAAATCTGTGGAGTTGCATCTTCAGCAAGCTGCCAGGGGTTGTAGAGCACTTCAGCACAAGGGTCCTGCCTCTTGATGACGTACCCAGGAACCAGAATTGAGCAACAAATAAGACTATTTTTAATCTGGATTTTAAGAGCTCTGGATTTGCCAGTGCTTTGCTCTATCTCCACAGTAATGAAACAACAAACGCTAGCGGAATATCTCAGAATCCTCCTTTGCATAAAATTTAGATGATGCTTCTTCCCTCCCTGTGAAAACTTCAGTGAAGAAGGAAATCTCTGTACCCTAGGAAGCTTAGCTGAGACTGCTTTGAGCTATTCCAGCACTTGTGTTATAGCTCGATTCTCACAGTAACAATTAATTAATATGTGTGTGAATGATCTCCTACCAGGCTGGCTGGAAAAACGCTTTCTAGCTTGGTATGTTATTTCTTCTTCTTTTGCAGTGGCTTCCAGCCTCACACTCCTGCTCTAAATATTATATATATACACCTGTCTAATCTATTTACAGTTAGTTCACATGCCAAACTAATGGAAGATGATGGTGTGGCTCGGTAAAACCAGGGGAGAAACTAGTTCTCCTAGCAGGCAATTAATTACCCATGCCAGACCAGCACCAAAACGTGGGTATCCTTTTTATACAGATGCAGCACTTAGACCTTAAAATAATAGCTACTTTTATAAAAGCAGTGAATTAAGTTAGGTGATTGACTGGATCAGACTGGTAAGTGATAGATGATGGTACACAGATTTGGCAGAGCATCCCCGATTTCTCTTTCGCGGCTCTAAATGTCACTGTAAATTGTTTTTAACATAATTTTGAACCTCCAAATCTGGCAATGGGTAATAAATCAGCTTGAATCCGTCAGCAACTGGCCTTCCGTGTGCATCCTGGCACAATTTTTGTGCCTCTCTGGTTTGAATATAGCTACCATTCTGTGAAATCCAGAAGGAAATGTAGACATGATAGAGAAAGGGCAGCATTTAAGTGACTCAGATGCAAATAGAGAAAAAAATAACCCATGTAAGTAGGAAGAAGTAGGCTTTAAAAGGTGCCAAGAAGATATGGTCAACAATGATCTATCAGGATATTGTTGATTTAGAAAGAGCAAAGTTTGGAATCTGTTTTGATTCTGAGTTTTTGGCCCCTCCTCCTCTTGCCCACAACATGTTTTTTCCTCCAACATGGGTGCAGTGAAGGCAGGTGCTCTACAGTGTGTTTTCACAAGTCCCTCACTCCCAGCCCCACACTTCTGACACATCCTAGAGTCAGAAACATGGCACACACCTCTCAATATCAGCCAAGTCCCACTGCAAACTGCCTTTACTTGTTTCCTGCTGTGGAAAAGCATCTTCAAGCACATGGAAAGTCACGTCCCAGGAGGTGGCATCCACCTTCACTAGGACTTGTCTAGTAGAGCCATGGTAGTCTAGATGGATTTGGCTCACCAGCTTTAGGTGAAGCTTACACAAAGCTCCTTCCAGAGTGCTTGCAGAGAGAATTACTCCATGGAGTAATTAATTTGGCCCTAAAAGGTGTCCAAGGCTGGTGGGTTGTGTCTCCCTCAGGCGATGCTGATCTTTACTAGCTTCTGTGGAAGCCTGTAGCTAGCTGGCGTAGGTGAGATGCTTGAGTTACAGCTGGCAGAAGTTAGGCAAGAAACCAGCAGGTGACACGAAGGTAGGTCCGTGGGCAGGATTTCAGCACCACACGGGTGCTGACGGATTCAGATACTCGGTGGGAATGTTAAAAGTGCCTCCCCGTTCAGCACCCGTTCCTGAGATTTAGTTTCTCCTGGCAGAGATTGCTTTGGAGGATTACTTGTGCTTTTGAAAAACCACAGATCATAGGAAATAAAAAAAAAAAAAAAGAGACAAAAAAAGAGATCCTTAGGTCTGCAGACATAACTGTTGCTCAAGCTCATACTCGCTATCTGTCCCAGCTTGTTCCAGTGCCTCTGAGTTTTAGGGTAATGCCACAGAAAGGATTACAGACATCCCTTCTCATTACAACAGCTCTCGTTGAATTTCAGTCATCAATCATGCTTGCTCCAGAGTCTCTTTATGCTCTGAAGCTGATTAGCTGTTGAAATAATCCAGCTTTGATGGCGAGCGATGCTTTGTTAATACCGCACCCGACTGCTTTTCTCCCTTCGTTGGCTTTTAATGGATCCCATGCTCCTTTGTTCCTTCTTCTGCCTGTGGAGCTCTCAGGAAGGTCTGGTGACTATCCATATGCTTGGATGCACGTTCTTAGCATCAAAACAAAGCCTAAAATGCAAACGCTGCTGGTTGTGTTCTGGGTTTAGGATCTCTTCAAAGTGTGAACATGATCTGACAGCTCGGGGCTGCTCGTGGAGTTACTGTACTCCTCTGGCTGGGGATGTGCTGGGTCCTAGGCAGACTGTGATTCCTTTGCCTGGTCTCCATCTGTTCCATCTTGCACGAGGAAGGACTATCCCCAGAGCTGGTGCTCCTCTCTCACGTGGATCCCAGCAAGTTCTGTGCCCACAGCCCATGATCTGGAGGAGAGAGAAGAGGATCAGCAATAACCCCACTTCCTCTGGGGTGGGTTGATTTCAGAGATAGTAATGAGCACACCAGAGAGCTGGAGACACCCAGCTAAAGATGCACCAGACAAATAGCAGCACTAACACGTAGCTCCTCTCCAAGCCTTTTCCCTGCCCACACCCCAAGCAGCAGACAACAAATGAGAGAGAAAATATGGCAAGATTAGATTTGTAGCCATTAAAAAAAAAATCTTTTTGTTCTACATGAATTCTTTCATCCTCTGTAAGTTGCCTCAAAGATTTTAGATCTAGCAAAATTATTCAGTTTTTTTTTTTTCCCCATGCTCCTAAATGGCAAAATTTGTTGCTGGACACTAAACAATAGATGTTAAATGACTTTAAATGAGCCTAAACCATTGCAGCATCTGACAAATTTGCCTTCTCCTGGACCTGCCCATCACTGGACGTGATCTGTTGCAGGCCCCAGATTTCATCTGATGGGATCAGAACTGGGACCCCTGGATGAGCTCCCCTTGGAACTTCACAGGACCCTACAAGAATTCTGCCTTTCCTTTGTGAGACTCCACAGCATTCTTTACAGATTGCTGGGTCCCAGAGGAGTCTCTGCTGTCACCATCTGATATTTGGGGAAGCTGGGGAGAAAGGTGACTGCTGCTTTCTCAAGCAGACCAGTAGCCCCAGTGGGAATCTCCTGGGCTTTAGCTCTGCTGTGCTGCCTGCCCTCAAAAGCACTCACAGTGTCTTTAAATCAGTTCCTTCTGAAACTGAATGATGAATGATGTGCTTAGTGAAAATATTTATTGAGAGCCTCAAAACTTTGTCAACACACTTGACAGTGTTTTGGGAAAATAAAACTACCCAGTGATACAATGTCTCGTTTATATGTAAATCGTGAAGAAAATAGGGAAAGCAGAGAGCTGTCATTACAAACATTACATAGATAACAAAGATTTTGCATATTTGCTTCCCTAAAAACTTTTTACCCTGTTTCAGCTGGGTTTATAAAAACAAACAAGTGTTTTGGGTGTGTAACTTGCTGGCCTGATTCTCAGAGCTCAGCGTGACTTCAAAATCAAGTTCTTTTCATGTGCCTCCAAGCCAGGCAGCAAGAATCATCAGTTTTTTCCTTTAAATATAAGCCTTTGATATTAAATATGTATTCAAACCTCCCACTGATACCAAAAAATGCTACATGCCCATATTCCAAGGTAAAAGAAAGCTCTCATCTACTGCATGCCCAGTCATCCAGTCAACCAGTTCTGCCTCTGAAACGAGACATTTTGGCAATGTTAAAAAAAAATAAATAAGGGGCATGTGGATTGAGAGATCAAACCAGACCAGCACTTCATCTGCAGTGGAATGGGAAGGTGCATTTGCAGAGGGGAAAAGGTGGGGTGTTCTACCTGAGAAAGACAACCTGGACAACTCACGAGGCACGAGTTGCAAGGCTCAGAATAGCTCCCGATGGAGACTGGTGCAATCCATAGGACACAGATAACATAGGAGAGCACTACCTGAGGGGAATAACACCAGGGGGAAAAAAAATGGCCATAGAAAACATGTTGGGTTTGACAACTGTCACCATCAGTAGCTTTCCAGGCTTGTCTGTGAGCAAAACAAACATTTCCAGAGTGGAAAACTCCTAATAGATTCGGGTTATTGTGCAGGGCGATGCCAGGCTGGGCCATTTTCATTTTCCTTCTCAGATGAAATAGAGTAGAGAACAAGTCTCTGCCAATTGAACTTCATCATAAGCCCATTCAGTTCCCCCTAGTACATCTGGGAGGTTGAAGGCCGCAGCCGTCAGTGGGGTGATCTGTTGCCAAGAGCAATTGTCTCTTCGTATCTGGTTCCAAAGGCCAGAAAGGATAAGCAAGGCCCTTAACCGATGGCTGCGGTGTGATGGCTCTGAAGTGAATTTCAGAGATTATAATCACCTTAGGCTAACACTCAAAAACCAAGCACGCCTGTAACCTCACGATGCTGTTCTGGCATTGCCTCAAAATGCAGCTTGTTATGGCAGGAGCTCGGTACAAAGTGCACAGATGAGCTGTCCTGCCCCGGCTATACAAAAGAACCCATTATCTCTTAAAAATATCAAACAGCCTAAACTTGAATTGATCGGCTGAGTGACTACCATCTTCACCAATTAACTGTGCGCTGGGATCGATCGATCTTTGGCAGAAAGCTGCCAGCTTATTTCAAGTGTTGCTAGCACAGAGACAATCAGAGAATCACAGAGTGGTAGGGGTTGGAAGGGACCCCTGGAGATCATCGAGTCCAACCCCCCTGCCAGAGCAGGGTCACCCAGGGCAGCCCACACAGGAACAGATCCAGGTGGGGCTGGAAAGGCTCCAGAGAAGGAGACTCCACAACCTCTCTGGGCAGCCTGGGCCAGGCTCTGTCACCCTCCCAGTAAAGAAGTTCCTCCTCATGTTGAGGTGGAACCTTCTATGCTCCAGTTTACACCCGGTGTTCCGTGTCCTATTGCTGGGCACTACAGAAAGAGATTGGCCCCTTCCATTTGACCCCCACCCTTCAGATCTTTGTAGACATTAATAAGGTCCCCGTGAGCCATGGTAGAAAGGTGGGGGACACAAATGCACTGTCAGAAGCCACTGAATTTTTATTGCAGCTGGAGTGTGGAACTAGAAAGGTGGTAACGTGTCCTTAGTGCTGTACTGAAGAGAACAGGACCAAGAGAAAACTCATCTCATCCTGGAACTTTTTAATAAGCCATTAATAAACTGAACAAGATGTTTTAATAACTGGTAAATTAATGGTATCAAATTAAACCCCAACATATTCCTACTTTGCAGATCACAAACCAGCCTGTAAGGATGCAGGAAGCACCAGAAAGGTGAAAAGCCATAGAGATGGTTCTGTAGCTGTATAAATGTACACAGATAGCCATCCTTGGCTAACTCTTTATTAAAACATCTCTTCCTCACTAATTAACATGTTATTAACTATTTATAAGCCCCTTTTCTAACACTGGTGCAATCCACGATGATTTGCAATTATCCACCCCTTTGTTATAAGACTTGTGATCTTTTTGAAGCCCACATGTGCTCTCAGTTAACAAAGCAGATGGCCAAAGCTAAAATAAAAAGTAAAAGATTGTAAAAGAAAGAAACAAATGTACTATAGGTGAAGGATAGAGGGAAAGAAGAGATTTACAGCCCCTCTGGGCAGTTACCAGACACAGATAATGCAGTTACAAGTGCCCAGGGGTGCAAAGCCCCATAAAGCAGTTATGGTTTCACCACCACCCCCAAAGTCACCCCTGGCCATGATGGTGGCTGCAGGACAGAGCCAAAACAAAGAACCAGGGATCACTCCCTGTGTGAGGAGGAAGATTCCCTACAGATTTGTTACCAGAAACAACAGTCTCACTGAGTACATCACAGCCTGTATGAAAAAACCCCAACTTTCCCCATCCAAAGAGTAGTCCTTTCATGATGAAGAAAACCAAAAAGAATCGAATATTTGCCTGGGGAATGAAAATATTGCACTTACATGACCTTGGCCACTGGCTTTCTGCATAAGTGAGTCTCAGTTTCCTCTGAAGGTCAGTAATGGTATTGATTTCCCCATGAAATATTGTTACTCCCTTTACTGATGTAGAACTTGTCGTGAAAAAAAACAAACCTAGGGCCTCCCTATACCAAATTTCTTTCTTTTCTCTTTTCTTTTCTTTTCTTTTCTTTTCTTTTTTCTTTTCTTTTCTTTTCTTTTCTTTTCTTTTTTCTTTTCTTTTCTTTTCTTTTCTTTTCTTTTCTTTTCTTTTC
>JANHGN010001345.1:34122-50490 GCA_024605025.1 Megaceryle maxima | reverse complement strand
AGCGCTCGCAGAAGGAAAGCGTCGCGTTACCTGCCCCTAAATCCAGGTGGCACAGAAACGATGATCAGACACCACTCTTCACATCTCCTTCCTTCCCCTTCGCTCTCCCTGCACAGGACCACGGGAAGCGTGGACATCTTACGTCGCTCTGTCCAACTCTTCCCTAGGGGAGGATTTTGCAGATGAAGCCTTGTGCTGTGGTGGGGACGGGTTCCCCGTGTGCTTCCTGTGTGTGGCTGGGCGGGGTGTTACTGTAGAGGTGTCCCTGCTGGCTGTGCCCTCTACACAGGAGCCTTCTGGTGCCCATCTGTGTGCCAGTAAGAGCCCATCTGTGCGTTAGTGTGCATCACACAGGCTGGGGGAAGGGGGTCCCTGTCACAGGGCCTGTGTTTTAAACAGGCAGAGTGCATAAATCACTTGATTTACTATCTCATTTTCATTGGCTGGGCATGTGTCATTTTTATGCTTACCATGTTGGAAAAAAGAGTACTGGTGGCGTGGAAACCCTGGGTGAAGTTTGAATTGGGAATAGTTATTTTGAAACATTTTATTTTGTAATTTATTTTACCTTGGGGACTTTCTACGGTGGGATGATCCTATCAGTTTCATGCAAAGGTTTCTGCCATAGTCTGTTGGGATATTTTCATTTCAGTTTCACAATGAGATACTCAGGGATATTGTGAATAAATAATTGTAAAGAATCTACAAAAAGCAACGGGAAATTATTAAAATGTTCACCAAAGAGTGAAAGTTTGGGGTTTTTTAGAGTGCTCCAAAAATTATCTTCCCATCCTCAAATCCCAGGACACTTCCAGTGCCCTCTGTGAAACCGAGCCCAGGACCAGGCCCTGGTGATGTGCAGCACAGCGGAGCTGCAGCGCGCGCTGCCAGTGCCCGTTGCTGCCGGTGCAGCTCCAGAGCCAGGTCCTGGCCGGCCGTACGGTGATTCGGGCGCTCTGTAGCCAGCTCTCTGCCTCCCCACTGGTGCCTGTGCTGCAGGTGACAGACCCCCTGGGGAGCAGAGCCCACTGACCTGGGGCTGTCGGCTTCTCCCGTCTCCTCCCCAGCTCTCTGCAGTCACCAGCCGTGGTTTGCTTCATATCCATCCCTACCAGCTGAAATTATAAATATGTCAGATGAAAAGCTTAGTTCTCTGAGAGCGAAGGTGAAGGGGAGCCTATAAATTTTGCAGCCTGTGTCTGAAAATATGAAGGACAACTTAAAATTCCCTTTAAAAAAAAAATCCCTCCCGCTTTATAAATATTAATTGCAAGTATGTGGTAACGAGAGAGATGAGGAGCCCCTGGCTCTTATCTGTGGTTGTTTGACTAATATTTGCAACAGTTTAAACACGATATTTATTATTTGATATGGCACTAAATTAGAAGGTTCACACTTCATATTAAAGATCAGCTCATTGAGGGTAGGGGAAATCTGATTCTGCAGGTCAGTTACTCTCGGCAGATCTGTTGATTAAATTACACGGTGCCACGCGGTTCATTAAGATGCTGCCTGGGTGAGGTCCCTGGGCTGTCCCTGGGGACGCAGTGGGAAGAGCCTCGGTGCCCGCAGCGAGGCACCCGCCTGCTTGAGGAACTGAATTGCCTCTGATCTTCCAAGTAGGCACTGGACCTGTGAAAGAAATGGAACATTCCCTCATGCCGGGGGCTCTTTGTGATGAAGCACGGTGGAGAGGGGGGATGAGCTGCAGCACCCGAGGGAAGGATGCTGAGCATCCCTGGCTTGGCAAAGGGCTCCTGTGGAAGCGGCAGCCAAAGAAACGGGGCGGGTGTCTGTGTGGGCACCCGATCGGCCACCAGCGCGCGGAGCTGGGGGAGCCGGAAGCGGAGTGCAGAAATCAATAGTCATTTTTATCATCTGGGCAGAGCTGGATTTCATCCTACAGTACATTAATTGGTTATCACTTTTACACAGTTGGATTACAGGCTTTGGGAAATAAGAGACATTTTTTTCTTTTTAATGCTAATAAGTAAATCAGCTGCTGGTTGCCAGGCTTGTTTAGGTGACAAGCCATCTGATGGCTTCCTGCGGGGTTACACCGACCACTGCGACAGGCACCGGTCCCAGAACGTGTCCAAGACTGAGCAAAGTTGTGTGGACCACTTGTGGGAGTTTAACCCCTGGGAACAGACTTACTGGAAATAAATTAATGATAACCAGAGAGACCCTCAGCCCAGCACCCACCCTGGCCTCTGAGGACCTGCTTCCATCCACCAGCAATTAAAGACCCGAGCCAGAATGACCCTGCACGGCGCTGACCATTTGAAGTCCGTGCTATAATGCTTCTAAAATTACCAAACCTCACTGTACTTAGGAAATAGCCATTATCAGAAGCTACTTTTATTACCATGGAAACAGAAAGATAACAGAGAAGAGTCTGGCCGTGTCTCTGTGCTGGAGGAAGCAGATATATATTATATATGTTTAATGTTTATGTATGAGGCTGCAGCGACCACTGGCCCTGGGTAAGGCTGCAGGAGGCCAGGAGGTTGAGGGGTTCAGGTGTACATGTATGTATGTGAATACATAAATACAGATGTATGTGGGAACCTCAGAAAAAATACCATGTTGTATAAAACCCCCTGAACTGTCTTACTTGTGGCCAAATACTAAATTCCATTTCTCTGGACTTGCAGATGGTGTAAGACTGAATCATGCAAAAAAAAAAGCAGAGCAACAAAACCAGCAGAGCCTGAGGGAAAGCCAGGCTGCCCTCGGAGGAGAAGGCAATGGTTTCCCAAAGGAATCTGGGAGATCTGTGGCTCTCTGGGGCCGGGGCTTGTGTCCGGCACTGCTGCGGGGTGCAGGTGCCATCGGAGGTGGCCGGCCAGGCTCAGGGCACAGAGGGGACTGGGACAGAAGTTTAATGCCCTGCAGCACTGGGGTCTGTGCACAGTGGGGCTGTGGACAAGGGGTCACTCATCTACTCCTCTGCCTGGCATCCAGATATCCAACATGACTCATTTTCTCCTGCGTGTTCCCCATAAATCTTGCTCTCTGACGAACGTTTTTCTTCCAGACGGTTGTTCCTTCGTGCTCGATATTAAATCTTCATCTCATCAGCACTTGACTGAATTTGTAGAAACAAAATAGAAGAGGGGAACTCGGGCATGAATTAGCAGTTTAAGAATAGAAAAAGAGTTCACATAAATCCCTGACCTGCCTATCCATCAAAATGTAATAATGCAGATGCACCAACAGGACCCACTGTCCGCTGGCTGTCCTGACCACCCGTCCCAGGGCTGCTCCTCCTGCAGACACGTTCCCCTCTGCACTGGAACCCTGGATTTCCACCCCCCAGCCCATAGAGTGCACTCAGGACATGAAGGACAAAGAAAATTATATTTTTATTGTCTCCAGAGATTGAGATTCAGGAAATTAATTTTTGTCATCTGGTCTCTCCTTTTTTTCTTCTTTTTATCCAAACAGCACAATTTATGGCCATGGCCATGATAGAGCGATTGCCTCCTGCTCAGGCAGGGGCTGAACACGGGTGTTTTCTGTCATGGTCCAGGTTTGGGTCCTGGGCACAAGGATCGATGACCGTGAGGCAGTGCAGGGCTGCGGGGGATCTGCCAGCAGGAGGGATGGTTCAGCCCTGCCAGGACCCTCTCTCCCACTGATGGAGCAGCACTTTGCAGCCCTCCCCACCAGGACAGCAGGGCGGTCTGATGCATTAATCACACTGAAGTATGTGTTCTCCTCCCCGACAGTGGTGGGAAGAGCTTTGACAGAAATAGCTGCTTCCTGGTGCAGCCTTTGCAGGAATCCCAGGCACTGTAAAATCCTGCAGCTCCCCCAGCACATGCACCAAAACGTGTCAGCTCCGTCTTGGGTTTGAGTTTGGGGGACCTGTCACCAAAGCAAAGGAGCAGTTGGCTCTGCCCCCTGTGCACGCTCCTGCCCTTCGCCCGAGTAGGACTGAGATCACAAAATCCAGGAGCTTTTCCAGCTGATCTGGGATTTAATCCCTGGCCGCAGCCCTGCGGAGAGGGTCACTACCCCAGGCTCAGGCTGTGCAGGGCTGAAGGGCCATTCCCACAGTTTCCAGTCAGTTTGAAAGGGCTCTGATTAATTTCCTATGATGTCAATCAATATTTACATGTGATGTAAAGAAAATAAAAAGGCAGCCATGCACATGCTTGTGTCAGTAACATCTGAGCCGTACCAGCCTTAAAATATCTCGGATTTGGGCTAGAAAACTCAAAGGCAAGGACATGAGGCAGAGCTTGGAGGGGACGTGGGGCCTGGGGACACAGGAGCTGCTTCTCCTCAGGGGCTCTGGAGGCAGGAGCTGTGCCAGCCCACAGAGCATCCCGCAGAGCCCTTCTCTGCGAAAGAAAGAGGTAATGAAATTTTAATCAGAACTTCCATAAAGTGTACAGAGCTGTAAATAAGGGCCTTGGCACGCTGCTCCGCCTACACCTTCATCCTCTTCTCATCTCGGCGCAATCGTCTGCAGACCCATCTTGAGAGTGTTTCATGGTCTGACTTTCCCCAGGATTTCAAGCCGCCCAATTTGCACTCTTTTGAAGTAAGAGACCTGCTCAGTCTCTAATTTATATTTTTTAATCAGGGCAACAAAGTGTGAGAGAGCTCGAGGGAAACATGTCCCTTTTAAAAACAAAGTTATTGCTTTAATAAACATGGGAGGAAGCAGTAATGGACTGGGGAGCTTCCCCTAGTTAAAAATTTAGTAATCAAGCCCTGCTCTTAATGAAACTGCATATTAGTCCTTGTTTCTTGGCGAGGCAGCAAGGACTGGTGATGTGAACGTGGAGAGCTGCGGACGGCACGGCGCAGTCCCCCCGGCACGGAGGTTCCTTGCCGGTCGGTAGCTGTTTGGCTCTCTTGGTAAGACGAGTCCCCCTTGGCCGCCGAGAGCCCTTGGAGCAGCCCCAGCCCCGGGCTCTGATCCTGGTGACTGGTCTGCAGTGATGGGATAGAGCTTGGCCCATGAGAGCACTCGGCCATCGTTAACTAATCAATCAGGTGTTAGGGAAAGTGTAGCCGCAGGCTCAGTATTTAAGGCAGGCACTCAGAGCAGTGCAGATCCTTAGAGGTGCTGCTGCTGCTCCCCTGGCTTATCAGTGGTGTTGTTTTGATTAAAAGTTTGCAAGAAGCCAGAACGGTGCCCGTTGCTGAATGGCACCAGAACGGTCAGTGAAGGGACCTGGCACTGGGCTGCCCTTCCCAGCCCGCACCCGGCCACCTTCCAGCCACGGCTCTGGGGAGCAGAGTTACTGCCCAGAGCACAACACAGCCGAGGACATCTGACCCTTCCCAGCATCCTGGGAATGCTCCCCGTATCCTTTGTGAATTCAGAGTTCCCCCCATCAGTCTGGCTGTCCCAGTGCACTACACCGCGAGCGCCCTGCCTGTTTCAGAGCCGTGGGCTGTTCCCTCAGGGCACTGTGGCACCAGGGGCTGTGTTGCTCCTGGCGATGCTGGGGGAGGTTGTGGTGCCCAGCCCCCAGCAGCACCGGCTGTTGGCAGCAGGGGCCATTGGGGAAGCTGTGCTGGTGGGCAGTGGGTGCTGGGCTGTGGTCCAGCCAGGCCCAGAGACAGGCAGACTCGCAGAGAGGCTTTAATTGCTGCCATTTGCCTTTTGGGTGTGATTTATTGCTCCCTGTCTTTTCCTAGTTGGAACAGGAACCAGGGCTTTGGGAAGGGTTTTCAGTGGACTCTGAGCGTAACCTTGGGGGATTTTAAAGTTGCATTTTTATTTTCCTTTCTCTTTTTACTGGAATAAGTTCCAGAGTAAAATATAAAACATGGTGGGAAGCCTTTCATAGCTTGGCTTTCTCAAATGATAGCCTGTAACTTGGAGAAACAATAGAGACTTGCAAAATGTAGCAATTTCCATCATGAATTTGGAGGGCGAGGTGCACCAAGGTCCTGGTTTATGGGCTTTAAATTGATTTACAGCGTATTCACAGCCGCTGCCCTGCTCCGCCGCTGCCCTGTCTTTTTTGTGCTCACAGAAGTATGTGCCAGAGATCCCTGCTGTTATTTCTTGAGTTTTAATTGTAGTGTAATTTGCTCCAGAACATCCAGACCTGCCTTTCCACACCCTGGCCAGGCAGCACGGCTTCTCCCATCCAGCCAAGCTGCTTGTGTGTCCTGTGAAAGCCCCCAGGGCCAGGACACTTGGCCAGCTGGTGCAGGGGGAGCAAAGGGGCTTCTCAGCCACCCTCCCATCCCCACTCTGGCTAGGACCTGGACTTCGGTGGCTTTAGTGGCATCAGGGAAAGCAGCCGAGTCCCTTCCTCGCCTCCCCGCGTGGCTGGTGCCATGCAGCTGCGCCGGCCCTCGCCGCGGGCGAGTTCTGCTCTTCACTCTCGACTCTTACGGCCAATTTCTGAATAGGCCTGTGTCCTGTCTAACTTTGATCTAGGTAATGACTCTGAACTCTCGTTAAATCTCATTTCGCGTTGTTCCTTTCATGGTTCCTTGTCATCTTGTTTATTCTCTGCACGCTTTGAAGTCACGAAGCCCTGCGTGGTGCGCGTTGTGCCTGGCCGCGTAGCGGCTGCACCGCTGTGGATGAGCCTCATTATTTTTTAAGAGCGCGTTTGCAGAGCTACAGGAAGGCTGTCCTAGAACAAAGGAGTCCCGAAACACCCTGAGAAGTGCGAGGGCGGCGGTGGCAGCCGGGGGGTGGCAGTGGGAGCCTTGACGCCCAGGCGGCCCCGCCGGTGACAGCGCGTGCTCGGGGGACACCCACAGCCTGCGACGTGCGATGCAGCCCTGGTGACTCAGCTGTTGGAAAGACAGAGCCCGGCATCTGGGCTTTTAAAAACAGAGCAGTAATACCTTTTAGGAAACAGAACAAGTGATACCAGCATCCTTCATTTCTCCTGTCTCTCTTTGTGCCCGGGTTAGCTAATTAAGCCGTTGAGTCACGAGGAACAGGCTCGTTTCAGGCAATAGGAGTGTGACTGCCCCTTTATTCTGCTTTTCAGCTTCTCACTCCTCTGTCATATTTAAAGGCGTAATTCTCTGTCATATCTTGCTTGGCAGCATTTCAGGAGCCTGTGCCAGGCAAAGTGGGAAGTGAGACTAAAGGATTTTCTTTACACATTTACTTCTATTTAAAATATTCTCGGTATTCACCAAATTGTTTTGCATTTTTACTTGAAAATGTTCCTTGTGCAGAAACCTCTCACCCCTCTCTGCCCTGCTGGCCTGAATTTCCCTGACACTGGACACGGAGTCTGACTGTTCTCTGAGCAGCTCCAGCTCTGTGTTCAAGTAGCAGGTGAAAACCTGAGGGCAGCATCCCGTGGAGTGTGCACAACAATCAGACAAATGAAGGGGGAAGGGGTTTCTGTAAGCTGCTTTAGCATAAAAGGCATTTATTCCTTTAGCTCGTTACAGGTGAAGAGAGGCCTTTCTGCTCAGAGTTCAGCTGCTTGGGATTCTTTCTAAAAGCACTACGAGCTCTTCCATGTCATTTTGGAAAGCAGATACTTTCTTATTGCTCCCGCTGCACTTTGTCATGTCCCGAAAGGCTGACAATCTGCTTTCAGAAACCAGAGGCCAAATGCTGGTACACCCAAATACACCGGTCGTTCCCATAAGCCGGGTGGCACCGGCTGCAGGTCGGCGCTTGCTGAGCTGTCGCCGGAGCCTGGCGCTGTCGTTGGGGTCAGACCTCCTGAGCACCTGCACGTCCGTTGGGCATCGGTGTGGTGAAGAGTCCCTCCGATACCTGGTGCTCGCTGCTGTGGCGTTCTGCTTTAATGCCTCTGTGCTGTATGTGTATATGTATATTAGTCCTGCCTTAAGCAGTTTAATGAAAGCAGGCCTTCAGGGAGAATTAACGGTGTATTAACACTGCATCTGAAAAATTAAAGGAATAGTCAAGCAAATTTCTTTTTATTGACTTTTAGTGAGCCATTTAATGCAAACATCTCGTTAACTGCAATATAACTATACTATATAATGGGTTTTGCAATAAGAACAATTAGCTTTGCAATTAGCTTAAGAGTGAGCACTCTGCTACTGCCTGCAATTGGCAACGGGCCTATTAAAAACACATCCTGCGGAGAACAAATAATGGTGTTTTAGTGGGTAGATTGAAACCGTTCGACTTTAAGCAGCAATAATATTTCTTCTATTGATCTGATGTCCCAGATGATCTAGGGGTGGGGAGGGAAGGTTGGCTGCTCAGGGCAACCTGATTTTGGCTCTCTCATTGGCCTGGCATTGATCAGCTTCATTGGCAGGGTAAACCTGGGGAGTCCTGCAGTCGTTAGCCTGGCCAGTCTGAGCTCCTGCGGCGGTTGCAGGGTGCAGTTGAGGGTGCCTGGGCTGGCAAACAGCCGCAGCTCCGGCGGAGCAATGGAGCACCCGGCGCCCAGCTCACCCCATGGGTGCTCCCGGCGGGTCCAGCCAGCGCAGCCTCCAGCGTCGCCGGGGAGGCTGCACATCTGAGGGCACGGGTGGACATCTCTGCTGTGGGGATTTTCTGTGTCGGGACAGAGAGTGTCCCGTGGCTGCCCTTGAGCCCGTCTCTGGGAGAGTTTTCCCCAGGGCTGTGCTGAAGCATGGGATGAAATGTTGATCCATCACCCGCGCGAGGACCGCCTGCCTCTGCCTGGAGCTCCTCTCGCTTACAAAACTGAAGACAGCAAGGGTTGACATCTCAGGCTATTGAATAAATAATAACCATCAAAAATGTCAGCATTTAGGTTTTATTTAAATCTCCCAGCCAAGAACACTAACTTAAACTTTATGATGCACCATTACAGCCGCTGAGAGCGTTCTGCCTGCCAAACAATATGTTCCACGAAAACTGATATAATCTGCTTGTTATCTGCAGAACCATCTTGTAGTGGTGCTTTATTGATTTTCTGCACAATCGCAGTAAAAAGTCAGGTTTTTTTTTTTCCCCCTCTGGTATCTTTTTATGATTCTGGAGGATGTGTTTCCGCTCATCTGTCATTTTTCACCCACTCATGTCTTGGCTGTTTTATAATGGCAAAAAAACCCAACAACCCATTATTGATTTGCTCAACCACATTAACAAACAAAGCTGACGAGGAGTAGAGACGTTGGTAACCACCATGAGCTACGTAGACAGACAGAGAGACGGCCTCGCAGCAGGGTCCCCAGAGCAGGAGATGGGCACTCGCAGCAGCCCTGCTGGGCAATCCTGGGGCCATGGCACCGTCTCAGCCCCTCGCTGCCAGGAGGTGGAAGCCCAAACATTTTGTCAATACCAGGAACCCCAAAAAGCGACACTCCCAACAGTTGTTTGAAAGATACTGTCTTTTGAAGTTCTGAGATCTCTCGGGGAGAAAACGTGGCGCGAGGGGAGCTGGTGAGTGATGTGGAGGGTTCACAGCGGTGGCTGCAACTCAGTGTCAGGTGTTGTGACCCATCCTTCCCACGGGTGACTGGCCTCCCTGCTCGGGTGCTGGAGCCCAGGGCCCCTTCCTCATGGCACGCTCCATCTCCAGCGATAATCTAAAGTCAATTTGCTATAACAATTGAGAATATTCCTTTTTGATGAATGCCTGTTTGCCTTTAATCTGTTACAAGACGATGAGATTTAGAGGCAATGTTCAGCTGTTGGGAAAGTGTGCTCTTACGGCACTTAAATTTGTGAACTTTGGTATCATTTATGATTTACTTTGCAGGGACTCTCTTCTAACTCCCAGCATTGCCAGGGCTGGATTTTCTGTGTCTCTCATGTTTTCTAATGCTGCAGGCTGAGTATTTTACATTTGGGAAGCCTACCTGTGCTTTGGTGAGACTTTGATGCTTTGAAATGTCACTTGCCATATGTTGCCATTATTAGTGTGAACTGCATTCAGGTGAAGAGCTTTTTCTCCCAGATCTGGTGCATCAGACCTTTGCACTTCACGGGATGCCAAAAGAGCCCCTTGGTTAAACACCAGCAATAGTCCCAGCCCTGCCCAGCGAGGCACCTGCTGTTTGGTCATCCCCTGGCACAGGGTGTCCAGGGCACCGAGGCAGCACCAGTGGGCAGCCAGGGGAACGGTGCAGTGCGGGGGAAGCTGGAACGCAATGCCAGGTCCCAAAGCTGGGACGGTTTTTCTGCTCTTCCTCTACAACTTTGCTTCTACTTTCCTTTAAAGAAGGCAAGGAAATGGAGGGGGGAAAAAAATCTCTTTGCAGTTTCGAGAGTTAGAAAATAATCATGTGGTGTTTCCCTTCCTCACCACTAATCACAGGAGCAAGCTATCACAAAGAATTAATTTGCAATAAACCTTTCATAAACCTCTGAAACCACAGATGAGAGATCACAGAACTGGAGATTATGACTTTTAAGTTCAATTCATTACCTCAAATTAGCATCAAACTGTTCAGGCCAGTAAGCAGAGCTGCAGAGCAGCCCCTGAGCCGAGCAGCGCGGGTCGTGTTAGTCAAAGCAGGTTGGGAGGAGAGCGAGCCTGGAGAGGAACAGCTCACGCTGGATCCCCCTCAAAATAGCCTCTTCTCGGCTAGAACCTATCTGTGTCTTATTAGGCAAAATAGACTTTGGCATTGATTTGTCATCCCCTTTGGAAGGGTGTTCTGCTGGGCTGTTCAGTCACAGCGAGCTCAACGGGAGCTGCGTCGCTCCGGCACGGCCGCGTGTCGTGAGCTGGGTGGTGAGGGAGGAAGGAAACCTGCCAGTACAGCTTCAGTGGTATGTGCTCTTGTCTCCCTGAAAGGAGCAGAAAAGGGGCGGGCAGGCTCTAGGTAGTGTTATTATTATTTGCATCTATCAAGAAGAAAAGTCTGTTGCAACCCGAAGGCATCAGAGGAAGGAGCTGCTGGCAGGGATGGTGGCTCCCGCTCCCCTGCTCCTGGCGGAAAATGTATGAATAAATTATTACGACTCCAGGAGCAGTGGAAACTTCAGAAATAATTTCTGAAACTGATGAGTGTGAAATTTCAATAATAACATTGCAGGTGCTGGAAGGAATCGGGGCAGTGGGGAGCCCAGCGCTGGGCCACCGTGTTTCCTGCAGGGGGGCTGTAAGGGGCTGTGCTTCTGAGAGCTGGGGGGAAGAGGGAGATCTGAGCCCTGAATCGGTCCAGATGAGACAGGGAAATGGGGGTTCCTGGGTACCCAGAGGGTGTCTCTGTTTGGTTTGGGAAGATTCAGAGCAGAATTTACATAAGGACCCCAAGGCCAGGTTTTTTCCTTATTGCTTGTTCAGTTGGCTTCACAGTATTGAATCCTGGAGAAAGTCTCCTTGTGATGCTCCCCAGTGGAAGAACATCCTCAGGGCAGCACCTTCACCCGCTGCAGAGCAGCTTAGGAGAGCTCCCAGCACTAGAGAGACAGGATCTCACGACATTTACCCCTCTATGCACGAATCAGATCTCAACTATCAATCAGGTCTGTTTCCCAAAGCCCTTTCTTAAACTGCAGCAGCCCTGAAGGTGCCTCCTCCCAGCCCATGTCTGTTGGGACTGAGGATTTGCAGGGGGGTCACAGCCTCTGGCAGCCAGGGCAGCACATGATGATCCTTTGTGCCCTGTCCAATGCTGCAGGTTGCAAAACACCCAGACTGGTGCCTGCCAGTGGGACACCTGGTGCCACAGAGCCCACCAGGACCACCACATCCTCCCAGGAGCACTGTGGTCCCTCCAGCTCTTCTCCAGGGTGAGAGGAGCACACTGAGGACACGTCTGACTCCAGCAGCCTGGGGACATGCTGCAGAGCATGCTCTGCCCTCCTCCCTGTGCTGAGAGCCCATCTGCAGAGGCAGCTCATCGCTCAACACACAATCCAGATTTATTTATATGTGCACAACAGAGGGAAATGGCTTTGCTGCCAGGATCAATCCTTCAATCTAATGCCTCTCACTCCATTGTAACTGTATTTCTTGACCTTCTCAGGGATTTTCAGGGTTTTCACTTGAAGGAACAAGAGCTGTGGAGAGAAGGACATAAGAATAAAGGAAAGAGCCCTTGGGTTTACATTCTATGCAGAATGACCCACACAGGAAAGGAAAACTTATGAGTTATGATGATAGGCTGTTTAGATCTTTGCTGCACCCGCTGATGCTCTGTGTTATGGCTTTGTGTTCTTTTAATGCAGAGGTCACCTACTTGAGCATCTTCTGCTGCTCATGAAATCCCTCCACTGATACACTGCTGCTGCTTCAGCCTCTGCGCAACAGGAGCAGGGCTGACATCACTGCCAGGTACAGTCTGAGCTCCTTTGCTGTGTTTTCAAGGGGATTTGCCAGTGGTGGAGGGAGACCATCAGGGTGCCGGAGGGCTGGGTGAGGGGTCCTGGCTCCTCTGGACCACAGTCACCAGAAGGCCCTTCCGAAGGATGAAGCTGCTGCCAGCAGGGAGGCTGCCACAGCTCCACGCTCACTTGCCCGAACTGAAGGTTTGGGGATTGCTCAGCCCTTCCTCCATGCGTTCAACCAAGTGATGCTCCACTGAGCCAGAAACTCGACCACAAATCTATTAGATCTCAGCAACAACACAAGCAGACTCGTTCTCTCAGCTCACCAGCAATGCTGTCTCCCCAGACAGACCCGCAGCTTCCTCTCACAATCTTGTTTTCATCCATTTTTCATCACCCTGGCAGTGCTGGGATGTGGCCGCGTCACAGCCATCCCAAGGGCATGGCTGGTGCAGGTTTATCCATCTTGATTTTTGACATGGGAAGGGTGCACGTGGCCTCCTGCCCTGGGCACAACCAGCCTCTAAGTGGGGAGAATTTCCAGATCCATGTCCTGGGCAGGGGTACGCGCCAAGGGCTGGTCCCCAAGTGCCATCTCCCCCCCAGAGCTTACACCCAGTGCAGCGGGGCTGAGCCCGGGTGCGTCCAGCAGTGCTAACCCTGCACTGAGCAACTGGGAAGGTAGTGGGGGGTCGGGAGCCGAATCCTCCACTCCCCACTACCTGCCGGCATGAGGGCACGCAGTACAGTAACAGTCCATTAATTATGCCATTTAATTAGATAACAAATATTCGTATTTCAGTAATGACTCTGCTGCTCATTCTGCATTTAGCTCCTCGTGCTGCAGTGACGCAGCCTTTACCCGTTCGCTCGCTCCTAATGAACAACCACTTAGAATTTTAAAAAGTGGAGGATATATTTCTGAGTTAATTAGCTTGAAATTAGCTTAATCACAGCTCATTTAAACTTATCTAAACAACAGCATGAGGAACTCTAGGAAAACTTAGGATTAGCCTTACTCAGCTTTTCACCCAGAACTCCTGGCTGGCTGGGGACGCCAAGCGCTGTGCCAGGGTCCTGCCCCAGTCCGGCTCCAGTGCTGCTGCCTGGCCCAGGCCTTGGTCTCCCTGTCCAGACACAGGGCCCATGCTGGGGGTAGCTTGGCATCGTAACACGTCCCCACCCCTCGCTGCTCTGTCGGGTCTGGGACAGCAGCACCTTCAGCAGCCGCTCTCATCAGCCTGGCAGTGCAGGAAAGGGGGTCCCTGCGCTGGCACAGCCCAGCACCTCTGGGCGCCAGGCAACAGGCACTGTGGAGCTCAGCCCTGACTGCTGCCTGTCTGGGCACCTCGCCCGCACTCTCCGGTCGTTAGAAAAGCCAGCATAGCCAGTAAGACATGATGTCATTCAGATTGTCGCTGCCGACACAATTAGGCGTGCTGCTCCTCGCCCTTCTTTCTCCAAATGCAGGCGTAAGGAGCAATAAACACCAAAGATGATTCACTGTCTCTTCTAGAGATAAAAGCAAAGCTGGATTGCCTGCTTTTGGAACATAAACCAGGCTTATGCATAAGAACACTCCAGCCAGCTGCGCCTGTCTCGGCCAGCAGAAGTGACCGTGCTCAACAGAGCATCTTCTAGCTGTGACGGGATGCGCGTGAACAGCAGCTGCTGTTAGCTGTCGTCTCAGCTTCCTGGCTGCGGTCCTCAAGTCCTCCCAGTTCCCCCAGTGAGATGCTTCAATCCCTTTTACACCTTGCACACAGTCCACAGATATGAGAAGCATATTACACCTCTCTGTGTCAGGTGGATTTGAATATTAATTGTATGTGACCTGTTGACTTCAGCTCATGAAGAATCTACCCAGCAATTAGTTTACTTAACTGCTCTGTCTCCCGCAGTAGCTGTCAGGAGTAACAAATTAACCCTGAATTTGATCCTGAAAAGAGAAATTTCACACTGAACAAGTTTATTATTTTATGTGCTTTTCAGAGTTCCTGAACTTGATGTTAAGATCTAATCAATTGAACATCTGGGTCTCCTGGAGGCTGAGGCAGGATCATACAATATTTACATCAATATTCTGAGATCAAAGACGGCGACGAGTCTTAGAAAAAACCTCCACACGGATAAAACAGAGCAGAGGAAATCAGGGTCAAAAGAGCACAGGGACAGAGTGGGAAGGGATTCACTTGATCCTGGGACCCGCTTGGCCCGATGCAGAGAGCGACGGCACCTTGGGAATTTGTTCATTCCTGTGCTCCCTCCCCAAACCACTGTGTTTCCTGCTCTTGGCTTCAACTTCAAAGAGGAAGGAAGACCCTTTAATGCCTGATTTCAGCTTGCAGTTCAAATTCCCCTTGTGAGCACCTGAGAGCTGGTAGCAGGAGGTGCTGATGGCAGTGCCAGCCCGGCTGCCGTTGTAAATATGGAGGGCAGCGGAGAAAGCAGAAACCCTCGGAGATCTCATTAGTGGGAATCATCCTCCAACCGATGCCTGATGGTTGTCGAACCCAGGTCTGCTCAAGCATTCATCCCAGAGCATGGAGAGATGTGTGCCCTGCACTTGTCAGGGAGCTCCGTGGACGGGCAGGGCCGGGGAGAGGCAATTACCTCTGGGCTGTGGTTGTCACACGAGCGCACACCGAGCTGTGTCGGCAGCCTGCTGCCCGTCTGCTCGCTGCAGATGGAAAGCTACCTGTCTGCAGCCACTGCAGAGCTGGGGCTGGGGATCTTCCTGCCTTTCATCACAAAAGCATTTCTCCCTCCCTCCTGCTGCCCTCCCGAGCAGCACCAAGGGAAACAGGAACTCAGGCACAGAGGTCTTGGCACGTGGGTCCCACACCCACGTTACCTGTGTTCCCTGTGTCAGAAAATAGCTCTCCCAGCCCCTCACGTGTCTCTCCTGCTGCCACGTGGTGCTGGGGAGCGGGTGGGAGTTTGGGACTGGACCTCATCCTGCCACAGCTCCGGCAGCGGGGGGATGTCTGCTCCTCAGACAAGGCATGTGCTCCCCTGCAGCAGGGGCTGAACAGGGACCCCCAGCTCCTGGGGAAAGGGCTGTGCTCAAAGCCAGGGGCTGCTCATGGTTTATTCTGCAGGGACATCTGTTGCTACCGGGCTCAGAGGTGGGGTCTGGGAGGCCCCTGTGTGTGGCCTTGTCACACCGGGCTGAGGCGTGTTCTGCTGGAGGGTGATGGGCAGCTTATTGCAGGTTTGCTACACGAATGGATTATTTCCACCGTGCCAGCACTTAGCAGAAGCAGCTCCCTTTGGGGACGTCCTTATTTCCCATGTCATGAAAAATGTAAGTAGTATTTAGAGCCTGTTTTACCACCCTCACATTCGTGTAACTCGCATTAGCAGCAGGAGGCAGAGTGGTGCCGTGCTTGGAGTGGAAGTGACTCCCCTGTTTTTAAATCCGACGCACGGTGGAAATACTTCAGGGCTCCTTCAGAAGAGAAATAAACACCACCCTGACCATTGTGATGAGATACCTGCTCCCTCTGCATTAGTCATTTAGTCTGTAGTTAGCAACAAGGTGAATTTTAATTCCAGGCCGGTTTTTTCAGTCCTGCTGCTCTTTGTGTGAGTGCTGCTTTTCTAATAACAATGCGAGCCATATGGTGCCTCCAGCGCTGGGACTGCAGCCACGGGGTAACAGATGCGAAATGGCCCAAGATAATAGATTTTAAAGTTTGCCTTCTCACTTTTGAGGAGTTAGAAGAGCTACCAAACACAGCAACATGAAATATTCAGCAAATTAAACATGGCTGGAGTACATAAAGGCCAGCCCATCTGGAGATGATTTCTTCTGGGGAACCTTTCTAGGACATTTTGGAGGCACAGCTCCAGAAACCATGTCTGCAGGATGCTAAGCAACAGAGGCTGCCCAAGAGCAGCTAAAAATCTCCTCTCTGGATCCTTTCAGGAACTGCCCTGAAGAGGTCTTAGAGCTGGGGTGTACAGGGCCTGCAGCAGGGAGAGGGGTGGGATGATGCCCTGGGGTCTTTCCCTTCCCTGGTTTTGAAATTGCCTGACTCTCTCCTGCATTTTCCCACCCAGAAGGTGACTGGGCTCTGCAGATTCCCACCTTATCCAGGCAGGCAAGTCCCATTTTCCAAACCCATTTTGCTCAAAATAATAGAAGCAAAATTAAACTGAGGCTTTAAGGGATAAGT